>WSXT02118661.1:0-11001 GCA_011762715.2 Neuroterus valhalla | reverse complement strand
CATTGGACGCGTGGTTTTTGTTTCAATCGTAAAAAATAAAATTAAAAATTGGATTTCTAGAAAAACTACACAACATGAACAAAACTTCTCTATCGCTTTGGACAAAGTTTGATCGAGTGCGCAGCACGAGACACGCGACGAGAATGTATTCGTTAAAGCCGGAGAAGCTTTAACAAAAGAGAATACACACTCATCAAATTAAAGTAGTAGACGTTTCGCTTCTGAGTTCACAAGTCCTATATGAACCTGTAGGGAGGTGCAAAGACCGAGCGCGTAGCGCGAGGTGAATTTATAACCGAGCGCCGAGCGCGAGGTGAGATTACCATCGAGCGCGAAGCGCGAAATCCGAAAGACGCGCGCCGTAGGCGTGCTCAAACTTGCAAGCGAAGCGAGCCGCGCGCGAAGCGCGCGATGAGAATGTGCCCGCGCGGCGGGCAAATTTTTTTAGAATGAATTTATTGCATAATTCCTGAGATTTTTCAGACATCTGTCTAATGGGGGAAATGGAGGGAAATTCTATTATCGTATTTACAGTATACATACCTCTTTATGACGTATCCATTCCTGCTGGTTACAAAAATGCATGGCATTATCATTTTTACGCATCGGAAAAAGGAAAACTCTGAACTCTCTTCCAAACACTCGATGCTGTTCGTTTGAGAAGCGATTTCAGAATGAATTTAGTCGGCAAGAATTAAAAACTTTACTGTCACTTTCCTCAAGAGAAACGCTTCGATATGTTTTCTACAGGTTAAAACCAAAAGAATTTATTCATGAAAAACCTTTTTTTTCAAATTTTGGCCAGGTTTCCGAGATTCGGAACCACTGTGCGCGGGTTCGATTTCCATAGCAGGGAGCGAGGTTGATGGACGCTTTAAAACATGAGCAATATAAGCTCTGAAATTAATTCAAGATTATAGACTACAAAATGGCTACATGGCTTTCGGAGATTCAGAAAAATCATTTCACACCTAATCTAAAACCTTCGATTCCATCTGAAACAGAAAGATCTAAGAGTGTTACAAAAGGGTGGTACAAAAATGCATTAGAAACATTTTTTTTCGAACTTGTATGCATAACGCCCGGAAATTTGTTCGAATGCCATGGAGTTTAAGACGTATTCCCATTATTTAGCAAAAATAATTGTGAATGTTTAAAGCTATCTTCTTCTAGATTATTACTACAGAGTTGCGATTTTTTCCTGAAATTTCCTTGTTTAAACAAGTTACTGTTGTTTATGGCTATCTTCTCCTTAACTTTGTTTTACCTTTTTAGTTTTTAATAAATAATTAATAAACATTAGAGTGAATCATAGCATTGTATTGTTTTCAGTAAATTATCTTTGTTCTTTTCCCAATGTTCCAAAAAAATTAACTAGAACAAAGAAGCTGAATTCATTCAGTGAAATTCGAATTTCGAATTTTCTACTGAAATTGTGAATCTCCAACGCAAAAATTAAATTTTTAAGTAGTTCAAGTTTCCATCAAAGAGTTGAATTTTCGACCTAAAAATATGAATTTTTTATAAAACATGTTATGGTTGATATCGGGAAAAAAATTATTTTAATTATGCAACAATCCAATTTAACCAAAAATTAGATCAATTCAATCTAATTCGATCTAATTGAATTTCATTCAAATTCCGTTCAGTGCAAAGTTAAACATATCAGAAATAAACACAACTTTCTAGCACTTATCTAGGAGAAAATGGTGATGAACAATAACAAATTGTTTGGATAAGCAAGTTTGTTTACTCGCACCTCACTTAGTGAAAAGTGAACAAAAAGCTTGAGTTTATAAAAAACCGCAACTTTTTGGTACTAGAGTAGAAGGGGGTAATGTCGTTAACCCTTCTTTTACGTGCTCGTACGGCCGTTATTTTCAGCCGAATATGACGAGTAAGCATTCTTTCGAAAGATGATTACCTTGACCATGTTTATGCTAAACAACCTTTTGGTAGCAAGAAATGGTGTTGGTGTAGAATGAAAGAAAAGTTCACATTACCACCATCGAAATTTGGGGGGAAATGTCGTGAATTCATTTTTGAGTGCAGTAAAGGTGCCAAAGTGTAGAAGAAATAATAGTTCCTGGTTTGATTTATTAAAATAAAATATTATTATGTATTTTTAAAAAATTGTTGCATTGGAACAAAATGTTTATGACATTTTTTGTCAATAGTGACGCTTATTGACAAAAATTGACCTCAGTATAAGTAAAGAAAATTTACTTCTACTCTGTGTCATTCACGACATTTCCCCACAGCAAATTCACGACATTTCCCCAACGGAGATTTTTCAAGTTAACTTTGACAGCTCGATAAAAAATAAAATTTTCCAAAAATGAAACATTATTCTTCTCTAGCGGGAGATTTGGCTTAGGAAAATTCTTACATCGTATAATTTCCGGTGAGGGAAATACATTTTTTGCTACAACAAAAAAAGACCTTCGTCGTACAGAGAACGAACGTTTTTAAAATAACGCCATACTTTTTGTCACAAATAAATAAAGATCGCTAGTATTGTATGCATGAGCTCCGTCAGTCACAAGGAACCCACCTTACAAATGGCTGGTATATCATTTCATTTCTTTAGTCAAAAACACCAATTCACGACATACCATTCACGACATTACATTATAATTTGCCAAAACAATTATTTTTTTAAAATAAATTATGTATTAACTTACTTCAAGGGAAAAGTGGGCAAAAAGTAAAAAATTTCAGGAAAAATCGAAACTCTGTAGCATTATTCTAAGAGAATATTGTTTTAATTATTAACAAATTGTTTGAATAATTATTTCTGTTAACTTTATTTGATTATTACCTCGCTTCAACTGAAACGTTGAGAATAAGTATAATAAATCATTTAAATAAAGATCTAATTATCAGTATAAAGTAGTATTTCATGTATTTGAAACAATCTGCGTTAAAAAAAAAACCCAAAAAAATCATAATTAGCACCAAAAACTCGAAAAACCATTTTTTCCCTTATGGGGGGTTATCGGGTTTCTATAAAACAGACTTGGGAGGGCGATATTTGGGAATTGATATTTTATTCGCATTCTGTGACTGATTGTGAAGAGAAATAGTGAGTTTCGAACTCGATCCATCTAATATTGAGAAATCTGAATAAAATTTACAAAAACGTCTTTTTTTAAAATGCATTTATTTTTTTATGGATTCGAACAAATTTCCGGGCGTTTTGCATCAAAATTCGGGAAAAAAGTTTTTCGGACCACCCTAATGTTACAGCTATTTGTTCCTTCATAATAATCCTATACCCAATGTGATGATAATGCTAATCGGAAAAACTATCATACTGCGACTGACTATCATACTGCGCAATTTGCACAGTATGATTGAGAAACTACGATATAGGCTAATAGGGAAAATACTTAGGCACGAAGGCTTTGGGAAAAAAATACTTAAAGGTACAGTGACAAGGAAAAAGGGGAAAAGGAAAACAAATATTGTAGTATTTCCAAGATATTGTAAATTTCGTGAGATCTAGTAAGTATTTACTGAAAGTATAAATATTGACTCTGAAAAGGAAGTAGTATAGAGTTTCATCAAACCAATCCTAGGATTATTGGCTATGAATAAATAAGTATCGAAATTCATTAAGGGCTACGACTTAAATTTGAATTTCCGAATTTGAAAATTTCATAATGTTGAAATCATAATATACTTTTTTATGTCTAATTTATCCAGTGGGCAAGAAAAATAAATATGAGGAAAATGAAGTTCTCAAATATCATCAGGAACTCAAATAAATGACTGATGATGCGAAAAGGACTCACTTATTGAATGTAGAAATTAGGGTAGTTCGTGATAGAATATCTGTTTATTTCATCTGTCTCTAAAAATAGATATTAGATAAGTAATAACTTATTTGTGTAATTCACAGAATGTATTCCATGAATTTATATTGCACATTATAAAATTGGAAATTCCTGATTCAAAATTGGTTGTGAATGGATGACGCGTGTTTTGTGATTGCTTGGTGATGTTTACTTTGGGGGCGACATTATAATATTGGCAGGGCCGTCCTTTCCGGAATAGAGATTCGCGAAGCGGCTGTAATTTCTGCGGGTCGCCACAAAATCAATAAAAGAAACATTACATTGGCGGGCTGGCAGTACCGAAGGGCTATGGGATTGGATGGGACGAGATGGGAATGAGTCGCGCAAGCGTTGCCGGAGAAGACCCCCTTGGTCTGCCCGTGGAAGAGGAAGGAAAGCATAGGAAAGGAAAGGAAAGGAAAGCAAGCAAGTCTTATGAAATATGGCCTCCTTACGGAGTCTGATTCCAAAGGTGGGGAAGACGCGAGACCGCGGCTCCAATAAACAGAAAGGGAGGCACAAAGGGGTTCCTAGAGACAAGAGAAAACCGAACTCTGTTTTCATCTTCCTCCCTCTATATTCTTCCTCAAACTCGTCCTCAACCACATGGACTCCAGAATCTTTCTAAAACATTTCGCAAATCTCATCTCAAGACTCCATCTTAATCCTCAACTAGTTCTTACTATTCCATTATAATATTCTACAATGCAAATTAGGAAGTTCGAGGGTACCTGATGAACAGGTGAGTGAGGGATGCGAACATATGTAATAAACAATTAGTTGAATGAAGCGGAGAAAAATGAATTACCATCAATAATTAATTGACTTTATAGAACATAAAACCTCCTCCTTTAGTTTTACCACGGAGATGTTTTATATTATTGATTATGCTGAAAATAATTTTAAAAATGCAAGAGGTTGTGAAAAATACTATTTCTATTATCAAAAAATTTTCATCCTACTATAGATTTAAATTACGTTTTGAACGTGACAAGGGAGTAAAATGGAACGTGGAATATTGCTTTGGCATAAATGACACTGTCCCTTTACATATTTCGTGAATAATATGAATGCATCGGTTGGAAAAGCACGTAGAATGAATCACATGAAGCCTAAAGGTGAACTACGATAAGAGAAGAGCCTCTTAACAATCTGGATTTGACACACACACAGCCAGCTTGAATCAAGTTCAAACGAGAGGTCGCTGTCCATGTTGGTTATTTCTAAAATATATATCTTGATGATCAAGTTAAGTGAAAAATATGATTAAATTGTCTAATTCTGATCCAAAATGCTTGTTTTTACATTGCAATATCCTGAATTGCAGTTCATATACCCTTCCACTCAGACAAACAAACTGTAATAATATAACCTCACGCTTAGAGTACTATCTGCAACAAGAATTACTTTTACGTGGTAATATTTACTCACGACAGAAATTATAATTACCGTTTCAATTATTGGATCTCCTTTTGTTCTTTTAGCGTGATTATCAGATGATAATTAGTTTCTTTATCATTTATTGAGGCTTATTAACGGATATAGAGCTGAATAACCTGATTCATCTCGTTCAGGGAGGTTTTGAAAGGTTAATCTACTTGTAGATTCACGCACCATCCAATAACAAAATTGATAACACGCAGTTTCACATAAATGCGGAAGCTCCATTGGAGAAAGGAAATGAGAAGCTCGTCCTTCAAGCCGAGGTAAATTCCAAACAAAAGGTAAAAAGGGGAGAAGGAGTTTATCTGCCACTCAACGAGAACGATCGGCATTTCTGTCATGACTGTGCAGCTGTGTGTTGAAAGATAGAGCTATGAAATCTAAAGGATCTAACCTAAAGCTTAGCTGTTGCTTGTAAATTTTAATTCCTAATCATTCATCGATGCGTTTAAATAACTTCAAACAAACTCATGAAAAAATTTCAGTCCAATCGTACAAATCATTTCATTTCAATTCAAAATGTAATCTCAATTATATTCGCATGTACACTACCAAACAAGTTTCAAATATATACATAATTTCATTAAAGTTCTATATCAATCTTTTGGCACAGAAGAAACAAAGAGTTAAATATTGATGCAGGTAAAAATTCTGAGTGTATTACACTGATTGTGTACTACTACTACTCTAATTTTTTCCAGTATTTTTACCTCCAGAAAGATATTCTTCAAGTTCAATTCGGACCAAACAATTTTTTTGGTCATAGGCTTCTTCTAGAACCTTGAACTTCTCTCGAAAAAGATCAAATAAATACTACAAGAGAGTAAAGAAGGTCTTTTGTAGAACCTCTCAAATGAGCTAGCTCTTATCTAAATATTATCTAATGTCTGTCGTTGTTTGTGAATGCATCCAAAAATTCAATTTTTCGAGAAAAAATCTTGCAGCTACGAAAATGATTGATCTCGCATTACAGGAAAACAGGAAATCTTTCTTATACAATCAAAATTTCGAACGAAAATTGCAATGGATAAAAATGTGCGGTTTTCAGGAAAAAAGGCCTTTTTACATTAGCAAGATGATAGAGAGGTTTTTTCGAAGATAAATTTCAGACTTTAAATACTTGCAACTCGCAGGAAATTATTTGTTCTTCTCAAATCGAAGAAATGCGTGTAACTTTATTTCATCTAATGTACAAAATATTTTTCGCCAAGAGATTCTGCGACTTCGAATACCTACCTGACTGATTTCAAATAGATCTGATCTGATACTTTTCTAGTACTCTACTTTGTATTCTACTTTGGACATGAATTCAGAACTGCGTAAATTCGAAAAGAACTAAACTGGAACATTTCCAACACTTTCGTTATGAAAAAGTTATTCATTCGGCAGACGCATCGTGGATTTTTTTGATACTTGAGACCATTTTCAGGATCTTTTGAAAATATAATTCTTATGATTACTTCTGTGAATCAAAAAAATATATAGAGGTTTTTTAGAACTTTTGTTCCAAGAAATTATTATTTTCCAACGAAATGGGTTTAAAGAATTTTTTTAACTTTAGTCTCATTTCATCATCAGTTTTTGGGACACAAATTGAAAACTAACTACTAACAGGCTGGTTTTTCGAAATTTTATTTTTGAACTAACCTATTAACTTATATTTGTTCTAAATAAAAAATTAATAATTTCTTCTTTTCGAATAATGTCAAAAAAAAAGTGTTTTGAGAATTTCAGATGGCGGAAGATGTGAGCCGTTTGAGGTTGTTTGTGTTATCGAATCTATTCTCCCCTATCCTTCGTAATCGAAAGTCCCCATAGCGAGAGAACCACCACAAAATTAACCAACATCCCTTTTGCTATTCCAAGGGCTCATGAACAGTAAACACGATTGCGTTTAATGGATTATTAGACCGAGACGGCTTGACCCTGACACTTTCCGACTTTGCGTTATTATGTTAACGACATATTGTCTTTAGACGATATCCTCTTAGGATATATTTTAAATATACAGCATGTACCTAAATATTAGAGTGAAGGATATACAAGAGAGGTTCCATATGAGAAGGTATATTAGTTTCACTTTTATTTCAAAATTTAATAAATGGTATGATTTATTTATTTAAAAAATAGAAAAATTGAATTACCCAGGAATTGATTTTGTTCTTTAACTCTATATTAAATAAAAGATTTCTAATATCATAAAATTATTTACTCATGATGAAACAAAATTTGAATTTCAACAGTGTATCGGTGAGAGAATTCAAGTCACCTGACTTTAAAACTTGAGAACTCAGCTGAAAAATGCCAACGTAATAAGTAATGAATAATTTTGAAGTTCAAATCGAATTGCAGACTAAAAAAAAAGTGAAAAAGCCTGGATTTTCAGCCACAATTAGGCAGAGTCAAGTTTGAAGTACTAATTTTTATCGCAGATAAGATGGGAAACAATTGAGAAGATTCACATAGATTCTTCAAGAATTTATGCAGAAATTGCTGTAGACAAATTGGAAAAATCACGATAAAGGGCCGGCGAAACCCTCGTGTGTTTTAAGGACCGGGAGTGACCCAAGTGTGACTGCTCTTTGCATTCACCTCGCAAGTGCCACGGCATATTTTTGGCACAAGGGTATGGCTTTCAGGTTACTAACCAGTAAAGGCGTCGCACCTACAAGAGCACCGATGACGAGAGCAATTAATTTAAGGTAGTTGTCTCGCGACAGTCACATTCAAAAGTTTATGCTCAGTTAAAAACAAGAATTGACAATTCCTCTTCTCACCATTAGTGGATAATTTTAATCGAGTTTGTACATTCGCAAAGGAGCGTCCCATATAAACACACACACATTCACAGTAACAGTTCCTAAGGCAACGATAATGCTGCCTTACCCTACTATGTGCCACGCGAGAACAGAAATATTATTCTTTGCAGCATTATATCTTCCATACTAAACTGCCAATGATTGTTATTTTTTTAAATAAAATTCACGGGATATTTTTCTGTATATCTTCAGTTCTTAGACCTAATGGTAAGCTTAGTTTCTATACTAAACTTTGTAAAGTGGTAATTGCCCATGTTAGCTATTGAAGATCCATTTCAAAAGTACTAAACATAATTGATCGTATTTGACTTTTGAAACGGTCAAATCAGCTTTATAGGGTATGAATTGTTAGGTAACAATATTTTTTACATATTCTGAAAATTTTAGACAGTTCGTAAGTTCTCGGTTCTTCTTAGTTTCCTTGACGTTGATGTTGTATTCGGCCGCGTCCAAGAATTCGATCACGAACATGGTTCAGTCACGTTTATCAAGGAGCACGATGTCGGGTCTTGCATTCCTCTTGGAGCGTTCAGCGAGGCAGGATCACGGCCAACGCCATAAGCGCGAAAAAGATGGTGGCCATATCTCCTCAGGGAGTTTAAGACTCACCCTGCACCTATCACTGGAAACTTCTTGACGTTATATGCTTCTACGGTATGCTAAGGTGGAAATAACACTGTCCCGACACGCGAAAATCCAAATCTCCGTTCCTGAATTGAGTCCAGGTGATTTGAGGAAAGCAAACGTTGACTCATGTGACGAGGATTGATATTTTACAATTTCGTCAAATTTTCCGTGCATTACCTTGTCTTCATGTTGTTTCAGGAAGTTCTAGGCCTCCGCTTACTTCATCTGTGCTTTGAGAAGTGTAGCATCTTGATGGAGTAATGCACTGTCCTCACTCCTGATGTCGAGTTCCAGGCCAAGGTTTTCAGCTGCCTTCTCCGCGGCTTTGTAAAGGAACGCTCCATCCCCACTCATTTCGTGATTCCTGTCCATTGCCAGGAGAAGATCTCTATCGTTCGAGATGATATGAATAGTACTTAGGATAATTCGGTTGCATGGGCATTTAAGATTGAGAAGTCCGCGTCCACCTTCACGGCGTGCGATATATAAGCGCGGAATGGACGAGTTGATATGCAAGCTTTTCTTCATATGCATCATCTTGCGAAGAAACAGCATAGATCTTTTGAGTCATCCACATATAATATATGAGTGACCTTATGCTCACGAACATTAGTTCCGCCACAGAGGTATCCATGAGAACTGCGGAGTGCGAGGGATAGTGGCAATAGTGTGATGCAGAAGAGGAGAAGGCTCATTGCGTCACCCTGAAAGACACCTCACTTGAAAGTTACACTTTTGGTAGTCACACGATGTTTCCCAGAAGTGCTAGTAAATCTGACTCTCCAAAGAGGCATTAATCTTCCAATGCATCCTACTATATCTGAATGAACCTTCAAGTTTTCAACAGACAGATGATAAGTCTATTGGAAGTTGAATCAAAAGCTTTCTGTTAATCAATCCAGGCCATTGACAGATTGCGTTTGTGGTTTGCAGCGTATTCGCAGACACTGCTGCCGATCAGCAGGTTTTCCCGGCAGCCTGCTGCACCTCTTTTTGATCCTCATCGTTCGTCGATCTTACGTCACACAGATCCAATTATCCGAACAATTCTGTCATTCAGGATAGATGTAAAGATCTTATACACCGTATTCAGACAAATTGTTGGCCTGTAGTTCTTCGGGTTGGACAAGCTGACTTTCTTCGGTAGGAGTACAGTTCGTCCTAACACCAGCTACTGCAGAATAGAGATCTGCGGCTTTAAATATGAGGTAAAGATGCGGGCCAGATGTTGTTGTGTAGAAGCGAACTTCTTCCACCAAAAGTTCTTAATTAACCTAGACCAGCAGCGGAGAAGTTCTTCGTGAGCGTTTTGTCTTGCCCAGCCAATCTTCTTGTTTAGTTAATGCAGGCGCTCTTTGGTTTCTTCATCGATCGTTGGTTTGGACCTTCGATTTGAATCAGCTAAACTTTCACCGCATCATAAACTGAACAAGTGATGATACAGAGATTCGAATCCTCTAAGAGATCTTCACGAAGGGTAGCATCCATTTCAACCAGATGATGGGGATTGGGAGGAACCTGAATGATAATGTTCCTCCTTGTCCTAAAATCGCCATCGTCTCTCAAGGGAAGTCTTGTTTCAGCAGTTGGTCTCAATGTCACGTCCTGATTCTCGAATTCGGCTTGTTCTATCAGCTGTTCAGGAAGCGTCCCGCGTACATCTCTTGTTCGCGAAAAAGTTCACGGCACGGTTTCTTAACACTTGCTGTGAAAGGTGCAAGAGCTCTCGATGTTTCTGGCACCACAGAGTGTGCAGGCGCGCCATGTAACCTCTGCGTTCAGAGACAGTACTGGCATCATAGCAATTAAGCAGGTCATTATCAAGTTGGTCTGTCCATAAAGAAAGTCGATTTTTTTGCCGGTTCTTCATCGTATTTCCATCTAATTTAGCACCTCAAACTCTGGAACGGTCGGCAATACTGGCCAAGCTATTGTCGGGTGCTCTGCGCGTTTGATCATTTTGAACCGCATTCAAAACTGGCTCAAGGGTTTGTGTTTTCATAGTTATTCCCACGAGTAGCTAGGGAAGGGATTGTCCACCCTCACAGAGCTCCGCATGCACGGTTGTTTATACGTTAGCTTCGGAGTTTTTACTTCGGGACCATCCCTGGACAATTGTCCACTACTGCTTATTAGTTTCCGTAACCGTATTCAACAGAAACCCTCGACACAGGGACCCTCTATCCGCAACCTGAAGACGCGGTCGGTGGCTTTGTCATAGGCCCATCAGTTCGATGTCAAAGGAATTGAACCAAACTGAAACCGAATATAAA
>WSXT02118650.1:0-11001 GCA_011762715.2 Neuroterus valhalla | reverse complement strand
AAAGCCGAGCGCGTAGCGCGAGGTAAATTCATGACCGAGCGCGGAGCGCGAGGTGAGATTACCTTCGAGCGCGAAGCTATTTTAGTACTATTTTTCGAAATTTGTGCCACTATATCGACATATTACTCTTGGAGATCAATTATTTGGTAACATTTTTTGGCCCTTGAGCAAGTAAAAGAAGATAAATAAATTAAAGTTATTCAATCAAATAATTTTTATGACATCTACCCTGAGCTGCTTAGGAACGAGATTGGGTAAAGGTATTGTCTGGCAACTTCGTGCCTGCCTTCACTCTGAGGTTTAAGTCCAAATTTTTTTCTTTTAGTCTTGAACCCACCAAGAAATGCGATGCGTGTCGACTCGGATAACCAGCATTTCGAAGATAATTGCTAGACCCTCAAAATTAACAACTGTCACTTTTCTGACAGCACTGTCATTTTTTTCTTCCATTGAAACTTATCTAAAAAGATCGACGCACGATAAATCTGTTACCTGAAAAATCTCTTGTGCCAGCCTCTTTCGTCCCTTTTTATACACCTACGAGACCAACTTGGCACAGACATGTAATATTAAAATAATATACTTCTACACCCAAGGATTGCTAGAAAAACAAATTGGATAATACCATTATTTGAGAAATTCTTCTGAAACTGGTTTTAAAGCCATTAACATCAATTAAATACAGTTTACAGCATACACTATTGCCCAGAGACCCACAAAAATTAGGCATTTTAAGACCCACCACTGCTCTTCTTAACACTTATGAAGAGTTTGGTAGTCCTCGATTCTCAAAAATTGCCTCTAGGCACCCAAAACCAATGAATGCCGTTTGCACCTCTGAAAATGCTTCCCAAGTATTTTAACCAGCAAAACCATTTCCTGTTCTTAAAAATTTTCCAAATGCACCGAACAACCACCCTCCCTACGCATTTCCAAAACTTCTGCGGCTATTTCTAACCCTTGAGAATTGTCTCCAGATAAGCAAGAAACCCACTCTCCTATTTACAACATAAAGAAGGTCCTGATGCACCAAAGAAACACCTCTACCATTTCAAACTTTGGAAAAAATTGTCCATATACATTCAACCAACCTGTGGTTCCCATCTCGTTGAAATTATCCCAATGTAACATGACAATGATAAAGTCAGGGCTTCCAACTGTCAAAAATTGACCAGAGGTATTTTGAAAACCTCCTTTTAGGTTTGAAACTCTTGAAAGTTGTTGCTAGGCACAAAAACCATCTTCACCATTTGCAAAAAATGCATCCAAGAATCCCTTGTACCATTTGCGTCTCTTCGAAGTTGCACCTAGTTATCTTGAGAATTACCGCCACCAATGTCTCCAGTTTCCCCTAGTTCATGGGAGTTTTGGAAGCCAGTGAAGCTGTCTGCAACTCTCAACAACCGTCGCTAGCTGTTATAGAAAGTATCACCACCCTTTCCAGCTCTTCAAAATCGTCCCAGTTTATAGAAGAACTACCATCACCATTTCCACCCCCGAAAATTGCTCCAGGACATCTTATAACCTCCGCAACCATTTCAAACTCCCGAAAAATGTACTCAGACGCCCAAGAACCACTTCCTCGGTAGCTAACTATCAGGGGTTTTCCCCCAGCACGTTTAAAATCAAGGCTGCCGTTCCCAACTCTGAAGATTTTTCCCCAGTCGCAGCACATCCATCCCGCCGTTTTGAAATATAGAAAAAAATTGTTTACCGGTATAAGACAACCTCTATAAAACCTCTGCGGTTGTAAGCAACTCTTGAAAATCTGAAGGATCACTGTAACCGTGTGTAACTCCCAAGCATTGTCTCTAGATACTCAAATGACCTAAGCACCACGTCCAATTTTTTCAATGCTTAAAAGTTGACCCCAGTCTCTAGGGATTTGCTATCTGCAAATCTCGATCACTACTTTTTCTTGCTTTTCAAAATTGTGCTAACGCACAAAGGAACTACCTTTACTGTTCTCAACTCTCAAAAATTGTTTGTAAACATTTTGAAAACCTACAATGTCATTTGCATCTTTTGAACATTGTCTCAAAGCATCCAAGAACAACAGCTTCAGTAGCTTACTCTCAAAAGTTTCCCCGAAGCATATTTGTAACCAAGGCTGACGTTTCCAACTCTGCAATAGTTCCCGTAGATGCATAATAGCCACCCACGCCGTTTTAGACATTGAAATAAATTACCCATAAGCATTCAACCACCCTTACTGTTGTTCACTAAAGGAATTGTCCTAATTCCATATGAAGATGATGACTTTTACTATTTTCAGATCTCAGAAACTGACGCTAGGGAACTTGAAAATCTCTGCGGCTGATAGCATTTCCGGGAAATTGTTCTAAGGTACCCAAAAATGGCTTCCGTCGTTTGAAACTTTTCAAAGTTATCCCTAGTTATCTCAAGAAACACTACCCGCGCCGCGTCGTTTGCAATGCGTGAAAGTTGATTCCATTCCCTTAACATTTCGGAAACCACCAACCAATTTTAGAAAGCATCAACGGCTTTCCAGCTCTCAAAAATTGTTCCAATGTACGGGAGAACCACCCTGTCCGTGCCCAATTTTCGAAAATTGTTCTCAGGCAGTTGAAAACCTTTTGAAGCCGTTATCAAGCCCTGATGGCGCCCTTTGAACTCTCAAAAATTGTTTCAAGTCATTGAGGAATCACCTTCACCGATCGCAACTCTTCAAATTTGAGCCGAGTTATCTTGAGAATCATTTTTGCCTCCCATAACTCTCAAGCATTGTCCCTTGGTACCCAAAGGACCTAGAAATTTCGGGAGTCGACGACGCTGTGAGTAACTATCTCAGCAACTGTCTCAAGCTTTTTTGCAAATCACTAAAATTCTTCCACTGTTAAGAATTGTTACAATGTACGAAAGGACCACCCTTAAAGTCACAAAGCGACCAAGAAATTCTTTACCGATTGTAGCTACCTGAGAATGTCCCTAGCTACCTCAAGAATCACTGTCACCGTTTCTAACTCTCAAGCGTTGTCCCTATACGTACCCAAGTGACTTAAGCACCATGCTCACAGTGATCCAATCCCTAAAACTTGGCCCTAGGCCCTAGGTATTTCGAGAACCACCATCGCTGCTTTCATCCTTCATCAACCGTCCGTAGCTATTAGAGAACTTCTCTTCTATCTCCTAAAACCGTTCCGATGCTTGGAAGAACCACCCTCACCGTTCCTATTTCTCGCAATTTTTCCCTAGGTATTTTAATAACCTCTACAGCCGTTGTCAACCGATATAGAGTATCACAAAGCATTCAAGAATCACCCAACCGATTGTAGCTACCGAAGAATGTCCCTAAGTACCTCAAGAATCAATGACACCGTTCTTGACGCTCATGCATTATCCCTAGGTACTCTAGTGACACAAGCACCACGCTCACTGTTCGAATGCTCAAAAGTTGTCTTGAGTCTCAAGAAATTTCTGGAAGGACCAATGCTGTTTGCAGCTCCCAACAATACTTCTTAGCTTATATAGAACCTACTACCAATTTTTTCAAATCTCATAGTTGTCTCAATGCATAACACGAGATTTCCGAATGCCGAAAATTGGCCGCAGGCATATTTCTGAAACCTCTAGCGGTTGAAACACTCTAAAGTTGTTCTTAGTTCCCTGTAAGAATCACTTCCACCGTTCCCATTTTTATATGATTGTCCCTAGATTCCCCAATCACTGAAACACCACGCTCACAGCAATCCAATTCCAGAAACTGGTCCCCAGTCCCTAGGTATTGCGAAAGTCACCAACGCAGTTCTCAACCTTCAACAATTGTCCCTTGCTATTGAGAAATCCACCACCCCTCTTCTAGCGTTCCGAATCTCCCCAACGCTTGGCAGAATTACTCTCACTGTTCCCATCTCCCAGAAATTTTCCCTTGGCATGTTAATAACCTCTGCAGCCATTAGCAACTCCTAAATACTGTTACAAAGCATCCAAGAATCACCCAACCGTTTTTAGCTACCGAAGAATGTTTCTTGCTACCTCAAGAATCACTGTCACTGTTTCTAACTCTCAAGCATTGCTCCTAGGGTACCCAAGTGACTTAAGCACCAACCTCACAGTGATCCGATTCCGAAAGCTTGGCCTTAGGCCCTAGGTATTTCGAGAACTACCAACGCTGCTTTAAAAACTTCATCAATCGTCCCTAGCTGTTAGAGAACCCACCACCTTCTCTTCTATCTCTTAAACCGTTCCGATGCTTGGAAGAACCACCCTCACCGTTTCCATTTCTCAAAATTTTTACCCAGGTATCTTAATAACCTCTGCAGCTTCTGTCAACTCGCATAAAGTGTCACAAAGCATCCAAGAATTACCCAGCCGATTGTAGCTACCCAAAAATGTCCCAAGGTACCTCAAGAATCACTGACAAGGTTTCTGACGCTCAAGCATTGTCCCTTGGTTCTCAAATGACTCAAACTCCACGCTCATTGTAATCCAATTCCAGAAACTCGTCTCCAGTCCCTAGGTATTGCGGTAGCAACCAACGCAGTTTTCAACCTTCAACAATTGTCCTTTGCTATTAAGAAATCGACGATCCTCTCTTCTAGCGTTTCAAATCTTCCCAATGCTTGGCAGAACTACTTTTACTGTTCCAACCTCTCAAAAATTTTCCCTTTGCATCTTAATAACCTCTGCAGCCATTAGCAATTCTTAAAAACTGGCACAAAGCATCCAAGAATCACCCAACCGTTTGTAGCTACCAAAGAATGTTTTCAACTACCTTAAGAATCACTGCTACTGTTTGCATCTTTAAACATTGTTGCTAGGTACTCGAGTAACCCAAGCACCACGTTCACTGTTTCTAATGCTTGAATGATGTCCTCGTCCTTAGGAATATTGGGATCCATTGATACTGTTTTCATCTCGCAACAACTGACCCCTGCTGTTTCAGAAACCACCACCACCCAACACTCACCTTCGCCATTCCCAACTCTTCAGAATTAACCGATTGGCCTCAAAGAACCGCCTTATTCGTTTTCAACTTCAAAAAATTGACGTTAGGCATTTTGGGAACCTACCACATCGTTTGCAACTCTCAAAAATTAGGCACACAGAAATCGCTTCCACCGCTGTTTATTTAAAAAAATTGTCCTTTCAGGAATGTCAGGAAGCTAAGCCACCGATTCTTAGTCTCAAACAAATTTTCATAGGCATTAACGACGACTTCCGTCTATTTCGACTCTCCAAAGTTGTTCCTAGGTACTCCAAGAAACGTCATTACCGTTATGAACACTGAAAAATTTTTCTCCAGGGATTGAAAGAACCAAGCCTGTCGTTGAAATCTCTAGAAAATTATCCCTTGGTACCCAAAAACCAGCTCCGCTATTTTCGACTGTAAAATAATTGACTCAATAATCAATATAGGCGTCTAAGAAATTTTCTCTACCATTTCGAAATCTCTTAAAATTGTCCCTAAGAACCCGAGAACTAACTTCACCGATTCAATCTCCCAAAATTGTTGGCAGCATTTATCCGCCACGTTCAGCCAGGACGTAATTCCGGAAATTTTCGAAACAGTGTACTTGATTTGCAAAAATCGTCCTGACCGAATGCAATGCACCTGAGTAACTAAAAAATTATTTTTTCAAGATGTTTTCAGGTTTTACTCCTAACTTGCAAGGCAAAAAAAAAATATCAAATTGAAATGTAAGTTTCCCTTTAGAAGGAGAAGTCACGTTTCATTGAAGACGTATTCTTTGTGTTTGATGAATCTCGTTTTTATAATTACGCTAGAAGTGTTAGGTTTGCATTATTTCGTCGTACGTAAGTTTTTAAAAATATTTTACAGTATTAATACAGGCTCAAATTTTGTTTATAATTTGTTTCATAACTAAAAAAGATATCCAACGAAAAAATTGAAAAAAATAACTGCCCATTCCAAACCGATTCACGAAGAATTTGATGGGATTTCAGGAAAGATCAAAAAGGAGATCGACGGTCGCGCTGCGGGTTGGGCCCGAAATTTTACAGTTAGTGAATCGAAGATCGACAATTATTGTAAGCAAACCAAGATATCAGCTTTGAGCGAGAGTTCCCCAGATCTGTTCTGTCTCTCGTCTCAATCTGTGCTATTTTTATTAAGTTCTGTATGAATTTCACCTCAAGTGCAAATAATACATGCTCTTATGCACGCCAGCTTGGTAACCTTTCACATGTATGAAAAATGTGCACTTTCCAATTATCTGTGAGACACATCTTATGGTAATCATTTTTGTTCAAAAATGTTATTCGAATTTCACATCAGGGCCTAGAATTTTTCAAATTCCGCACCGTACACCTCTTCCGTGTCAATTTTTTTCCCGAAAGTGAAAATTTTTATCTTCTCTATCGTCAAGAGGCATTACAGGGAAAAACATTCTGGAAACAGCGGTCGTAGTAGGAGAAATGAATATTATTTATAACAAAGAAGATCAATTTCCTGCAAAAATATGAATTTTCAACAAATATTTATAAGTTTCCAACCTAAGAGATTAGTCTCCTACAAAATACTTGAATCTTTAACTGAAGAAGAACAATTTTTTACCATACAATGGCATTTTAGACTCAAGAAGGCGAATTTTAAACCAAGATTTTCCCGTTGAGAAGGAAAGGAAATAGCATACCAATTACTAAATGTTTAAGACATAAAGTCGAATTTCCAACTAAATAGTTCAATTTTTTACTTGAAAGAAAAAATTGAGAATCCGAAAAGAAGCATTTTCAAACAGAAAGGATGAGTTTTCAACAAAAGAGTTGGATTTTATACTACGAAAGTGTTCTTAATCAATAATGAATGGAAATTTTTCACACATTGTTAAATTTTCAAGCGAAAAAGACGAATTTCAGACCAAATAGGTCAGTTTCCTGCCAAAATTTACAAACAATGTTATTGAATTTCCATGAAAAAAAATGATTTTCAGTCAAGAAAGAAGCACGCTCCCAACCGAATTTTTAAATTCCCAATCGAGAAGGACGATTTGTAACAAAAAAGTTGAATTTTGAACTCACAAAGATAGATGGTTCAGGATGTGAAACTGAGATTCTCTTATCCAAAAAGAGAAATGGAACTCCGATAAAATTGTTAAATTCTCGAGCGAAAAAGACAAATTCGCAATCCAATAGTTCAATTATCTACCAAGCAAGTTCTTTTATTTGAAACAGATTCAAAATATCCAAATAATAGTTAAATTATTGAGCCATAAAGATGAATACTTATAAAATTCAATTGTACTCTAATGAACACTTCAATGAATTTTCAATCAAAAAGAATGATTTAAAAATAATTAGTTAAATGATTGATCCATCAAAATGCTTCAATTTATAACTTAAATAAGGAAAGAATTTCAACGAATAAGTTACACTTATAACCAAAAAGGATTACTTTTCTACATCCTTGTTTCGATCAAGAAAAACTGCTCGGCCGAGGAAGGAATAAAGTTCTAACAAAAATGATGGATTTCCAAACTGAGAAGACAATTTTGAATAAAAAAGTTGACAGAATTGAATTTTTAAATTATAAAGATTTTTCATTCAAGAAAAGAAACATTTCAACGGAATGATGTCATTTTTATCAAAATTATATAATGTCCAACTTGGTGAAAAAAATCTCAATGAAAAAGTGAAATTTTTAACTAAAAAAAATTTTGCATTTGAGGAAGTAGCAAAACCAGATATTAACCCAAATCTTTGAATTTTAAAAGCAAAGTTTGGAATCCTGAAACAACAGTGGATGTTCAGTCAAAAAGGATGACTGTCAAACAGATTTGTTCAGTTTTGCACTAACTAATGAGATTTTCGACAGAACAGTTGAATTCTCAACAAAATATTTCAATTTTTGAACAAAAAAGATGAATTTTCAATGAACAATATAATAGTAGGATTTATTATGGGATTTCATTCATTCAGTCGGAATATGAGGGGTATAATGACAGTTTCAATAAACAATGATTTTCATTTTTTTTTTTGCTTCAAAATATTAGGTTCGCAAAATTAAAATTATGCATAGAGAATAAACTTGATTTTCGCAGCACGATTTCTAATGCTTTACACTGTTGAGGACAAACACGTTGATTCGGGGTCTTATTAAGCGTCTTGCGGCAAGTCCCTCACGTGGCAAGTCTCGCCCGTGGCAAGTCTACCTTGCGGCAAATCTCTCATGAGGCAAGTCTTTAGCGCAGAAAGTCTGTCCTGCGACAAGTATCTCCCGCGGAAAGTCTATCCTATGACAAGTCCCCTTTGTTGCATGTATCTTTTGACTGGAGAGACTTTCCACAGAAGAGACCGCAAGGGAAACATGCGGCAAGGGAGACTTCCCACAAGAGAGACACACCACAAGGGAAACTTTCGGCTGGAGAAACTTACCATAGAAGAGACCGCAAGGAAGACATGCTACATGGGAGACTTTCCACATGAGAGACAGGCCGTGGAAGAGATTCGATGCAAAAGAGACCGCAAGGAAGGCTTGTCGAGTTCTACTTGATATAGATCTGTTATTCAATCTTTCATGCTAGATATGGATAAAGATGCAACAATTTTTGAAAAACACAAAAAAGTCAAATGTTTAAAGCATAAATAGAAATTATTTTATTTAAATATTTGCTAGGCTAGGGGCCTAGATAAGAAATAAAACAAATATTTTGCTGCAGAAACGATATAACGCATGTCTCCTGTGTACTTTTTTGGTAAGTATGACAACTGCTAAAAAGTACAATACATAAAATGAAGCTCACTAAAAGTACACTGATGTACAAAATTCTTTTGGATAATAGCAAAAGTTGTTATTCTGTGTTCTATTCTGAAATCCAAATTTGCTTCTTACTTTATGCCGACAATTGCAAATCGAATCGTATATCCCAATTCTTTCGTTCTGAAAAAGAATCCGCAAGTATTTAAATGAGAATACCTTTTTAAAGTTTCATTTCATACATTGATCATAAATGAGAAATTGCGAACAGGCATCAGTTAATAATAAAAGAGTTAAACTAGGCTACATGCACGGGCATATTTTAGGAACCTTTCACTTTACAATAGAAGAATGAAGTAATCAAATTTTTTCAGCATAACATTGAAATCTTACTATATTACATCAATGTAAGATAAAGGTAACATCAAACTTACATGGAGGTAACATGAAGGTAACATAAGTCTCACATGAAGTCAACATAAATGTGATATGAAGTTAACATGAATAGAACGGTTATATAAAGGTTACGTAGAAGTCACATAGAGGTTACATAAAGATTACATAAATGTTACATAAAGGTCACATAAAGGTTACATGAAGGTTACATAAAGGTTACATAAAGCTAACACAAAGGTTGCATGAAGTTCATATGATGGTAACATGAAGGAATTATAAAGGCTACATCGAGATAACATGAAGGTATAACTAAAAAGTTATAATAAACAAATATAGAGATGCGGTTATTCTGTTTTGTATTCTGAAATCTGAATTTGCTTTTTACTTTATGCCTACAATCATAATTCAAATCGTGTATCCCAATATTTGGCTATGAAAAAAATAATAGCCGCAAGTATTCAGATGTGAATATCTTTTTGAAGTTCATACTTCGAAAAGTATGTCCTTTCTCTATACGTAAGAATTTATTAGGATGAAACTTTATACACAGCAATAAAAATTGGATATCTTTAATATTGTTTTCAATAATTAGAAGTGAGAAAGGACTTGTAGGAAAAGTAATTCCGAATTCTATTCCATATATTGATCATAAATGGGTAATTGCTAATCAGCTTCATTTTATCATAAAGTAGTTAAACGTGGCTGCGTACATGGGAATATTTTAGGAACCTTCTACATGACATTAAAAATAAATGATCAGATTTTTTGAAGTATTACATTGGGAATCTTATTATACTCGACCAAGGTAACATAAAGGTTACGTAAGGGTAACGTAGAGGTAACATGGAAGTGATATAAATGTATTTTATCGGTAACATACGGGTAACATAACGTAAACATAAAATTAGCATGGAAGTTATGTAAAGGTATAGGTAATATTAAGGAAACATTGGAGTTACATAAGGGTAACATAAATTCAACATGAATATCACATAAAAGTAAAAATGAAGTTGCATGAGGGTAACATAAAGTTAACGTGAATGTGACATAAAAGTAACACAAAGGTAATAAACGGTAACATGAAAGAAACACAAAGGTAATATAACGGAAACATTAAAGTTATATAAAGGTGATATAAAGGTTGTATAACGGTTTCATGTAGGTACCATAATGGCAACCTTAAGATAGCATGAAAGTAACATAAATGTATATTATCAGTAACATAACGGTAAAATAGTGGTTATATGAAGGTAACATAGCGGTAACACAAACATAAAAGTAGCATGGAGGTTTAATAATAGTAACATAAGTTAGCATAAAGGAAACATTAATTTTACATAGGAGTCACATAAATTTAACATAAATTACTCATGAAGGTTACATCAAAGTTACACAAGGATAGCATGAATTGAACATGGATTACTCATGGAGATAACATAATAGTTACATAATGGTGACGAAAAGTTGACATAAATGTCACATATAGATGAAATACCGGTAGAATTAAAAAACATAAAGGTAACATAACGTTAACATGAAAGTTACATGAAGGTAACATAACGGTTGCATTAAGGTTATATGAAGATAACACAAGGTAACATAAAGGTATCATATGGGTTACAAAGTTACAACCATATCCAAAAAGATATGAATTGGAGAAAAATGTATTTTTTTTGTACCATTGGGCCATAATCCACTGCGGGGTGAGCGTAACTCGTAATGAGTCATAATCGTTTGAGTTATAGAAACGGGAAATCATCAGTAATTTTTTGAAAGAATTTGATATTGAAAAGAATATTCAAAATTATAGAAGATTATGTACTTTCTATCGATCTCAATTTTTCCAAGAACATTTGACCATCGTTGGACGTGAATTTAGAAGTAAAAATAAAATTCTAAGCACCAATAATTTTTGGTTTTCATTTTGA
>WSXT02118639.1:0-11001 GCA_011762715.2 Neuroterus valhalla | reverse complement strand
TTGAAGAAAAAAATGTTAATTTTTGGGAGCCCTCCAGAATGATCTTTACAACTTTCCGAGTTTTCTCAAAAAATCGAAAATTCAAATTTTGGTCGCAGAAAAAATAGTGAAAAATAGAAAGACTCATTTTTTGGTCAAACTATTTAAGGTACGGGAAAATGTAAATGCACTAAAATTGTGCACCAGAAAAAGATCTACAAATTTGGTAGGATTATTTTTTTGATAGGACAAGTGGTTTTTGCTTCTTTTATAAGGAAGCATATAAAAATGAAAAAAATGAACTTTTTGACAATTGACTCAGCTTAGGAAAAAATGAAATAGGCGCAAGTTCTTTACCAGGAAAAAATATTTAATGTGTTATCAACTTCTTTAACAGGATATGTATTTTTCATTTCAAGTGAAAGATAACTATAATACTGAAATATTAAAATTTTTGAAAAAATGACTAAGGCTAACACAGAAGATTGATAGAAAAAAGTTTTTCATCAAAATTCTAGAAAAACTACACAACATGTGAAAAAAATTAGGCAAAGAAATTTCTCCACCGTTTTGGACAAAGTTTAATCGAGTGTGCAGCACGAGACACGCGATGAGAATGTATTCGTCAAAACCGGAGAAGCTTCAACAAAAGAGAATTCACACTCATTAAATTAAAGTAGTCGACATTTCGCTTTTGAGTTTCACAAGCTTTGTATACAACTGTAGGGAGGTACAAAGCCGCGCTCCCTAATAATAATAATAAACCGTCGCCTAGAATATTTACCCTTAACTTCACTAGATGGCGATAAAATTAATTTTACGGATTGCCTGGCCGACTTGAGGTGACAAAACTGGCCGACCACGAAATTTTTGTTTCAATTTTAGAAAATTTAACAACAAATTTGTATTCCAAAATTACAATTCAGCATTTGTATAGGATTTTGATCGCACAAAGTTTCTTTCTTTAAAGAATAAATTGAAGCCGTTATATTGTAAAAGAAAAAGAATTTATTTACTGTGAAAAATCTATTGAGTAAAAAATGGATACATTTAATAATGTCGTTCAGGGTTGGACAAGCGAAAACATCGAATCGAGAAAATCAAAGCAATAAATCGTAAATGTCGAAAGAATTGGAAGACTGGGAAATGCGTCGCTTGCAAATGGCGAACAGTGTGCGATTCGCGCTGACGTCACGAGATGTAAATCAGCAATGTAAAACCACGAGTGGCAATGGCCTCTCTCATTCTCTCAGCTTGTCTGAATCCAGGACCAACCATTTTTGCTCATTTTTCTTTCTCTCAATTTTATTCTCCACCATCCGGTTACATTTATACAAGCGATCACGAAAGGAATTACCACTCCTATTTGTCAGGTTGATGAACTTAACAGCAGGCAATTAACTCTTCTTACCTTTTACAAATTTCAAATGAGTGATGTAAAATTTCAAAAGAGTTTTAAAAATTTCGAAGGTTTTCAAGGATATCAGGGATTTCAGGAAACTTAGGGAAATTGGAAAAATGACAAAGAATTTTACATGATTTCACAGGGTTTTGGAGTTGACAAGTGATTTCAATATCTGTTGAGTTATTCTAAGAGATTTGGAAGGATTTCATGGGATTTTTAAAAATTGGAAGCGATATCGAGGACGCTGAGGTATTTCAAGAGATTTGAAAAAGCTTCAGGGGTGTCTTCGAAGTATTCAAGAGATTATAAGCGATTTTGAAAAACTTCGGGAGAGTAAGAGGACAGAAAATTTCCACGGATTTTCAAACATTTCGAATGATTTGAAAATACTCGAAGGATTTCCTGTAAACTTGAAGGGATCAGAAAAGTTTGGAAGAATTTCATACGAACTCGAAGTATTTTTAGAGACTTCAAAATATTTCTGATAATTTTGAGTGAGTAAGCAAATTCCATGGAATTTCAAAGAATCCCATAGGATTGCGAAGGAATTAATGATAAGGACTTGAGGAGATTTTCACTACCTCGTAAAGTTGTATGTCGGGCTTTTAGAGGATTTCATGGGATTTGGAAATATTTGAGGGGATTTTGTAGGGTTACATAAGATATAAAATTGTTTTTAGAGGTTCCAAGGGATTGCTGAAGATTTCTGTAGATGTTGAGGATTTCAAGCTATTTTCTAAGTTCTTGAAGTGATTTGACGATATTTGAAATTATTTTGTAGGATTCAAAAACGTTTCCAAGATCAGAGGCTTTACAAAGATCCCAAGAGATTCCAAAGGATTTCTGAATAAATTGAAGAAACTTCCTGTGCCTTCCAAATACATTTCATAAACTTTTAAGATAAAAGATATTAAGGGATCTCAAGTGATCTTTAAGAATTTCAAATCAAAAGATTCAGACGATAGAGAGTTTCCACGGATATTCAACGATTTGAATGATTCCGAAGATTTCAAAGAATGTCAGAAATCCTAAAAATTCTAAGATTTGCAACGCAAACGAAAAAATCACAAATGATCTTTCCTAAAATATAACGCATGTACTTAGTAGATTTTGATATCAAACAACTGTAAAAAAAAATTTTCATCCCCCTAGCTGCCGGGGAAAGTATTCAATTTCAACCCCTAAATGTGGATTTTATAGATTCTGCTGGTAAAAGTTTCATCCCCCTACCTGCCGAAGAAGGCTATCATTTTCAATCTCCAAAAATAACAAAAATCGGCAAAAAAATTCCAAAACGTGTTCAAAGCTTCTTACCTAAAATCTTCGCTCGCAAGTACCTTGCGCTCCGCGCTTGGTTTTGCATTTACCTCGCGCTAGGCGTTTGGTCTTTGTACTTCTCTACAATTGTGCATAGATCTTTTGAAACTAAAAAGTAGAATGTCGGCTGCTGTATTTGTTTTTTTTTAACGAATTTAGTTAGTCTATTTCTAATATTTATATGATTACAATTAAAACAAGAAGCCATACTTACAGTTTTTAAGTCTTCGAAAAAAGTCCAAAAATTTGCCAAAATGCTTCCCCCTCCAATTTTTCGTCCAAAATAGCTGGTTAACGAACTTGACCTGTCTTTTTGGTCCCTGGGAACGTGTGCAAAAGTACGATCAAATATGATTATTCATTCGAAAGTTAGCGAGTTCACAGATTATTTTAATTATTTTTTGTGCGATCGAAATTGGAATTTTCGAGAAAATTCCAAGAGTTTTATCAACGATTTTGTACGGCTCCCAAAAAGAAACCTTTTGACTTTTTTTCAATGTTGAGTTATTTGGTTACAAATTCTCATTTTCGTCCATATTTTTGGATTTTGAAAATGCCACAACTCTGACAATTTTGTTTTTATCCAAAAAAAAAAATCATGAGGATAAATTGATTCACTTTTTGCCTACTACAAGAAACTGTACTTACAATTTTTGAATTTTGGAAAAAAAGTAGAAAAAAATCTTCAAAATGCTCTCCATCTTTTATTTTTGATCCGAAATAGCTGGTTAACGAACTCGACTTGTCTTTTTGGCGCCTAGAAATGAGTTTTCATCGAAAAAAATTATTAGGATGAATTGTTTCACTTTTTACGTGTTATAAGAAATTTTACTTAAAATTTTTGAGTCTTCGAAAAAGAAGTCGAAAAAAACGTTCAAAATGCTCCCCCTCTTCGATTTTTTATCCAAAATAGCTAGTTAACGAATTCGACCTGTCTTTTTGGTCCCTCAAAATGTGCGCCAAAGGACAATTCCACCCGATTAGAATTTTAAAAAATATGGAGTATGCAGACGACAACGACGATGACAACGACGACAGAAAGATAGACACCAACGTAAAAAATACTTTTTTGGAATCAGGAGATCTCAAAACGTGGAGATTTCATAAATTCCGCGACAGTCGATTTTCACATAAAACCAATACCCTTTCGTTATGATGAGAATGTAATAACTGCAAAAAAAGTTTCATCCCCTTATCTGTCGGGACAAGCAGTCATTTTCAACCCCTAATAATAGACTGTTTTCCCCAGCAGTCAAGGGAACACGTTTGAGAATTTTTTTTACGATTTTAGAAATTTTCGGAAGTTGCAAATGATAGTCTTTCCCGGCAGCTAAGAGGATGAAACTTTTTTCACAGTTATTGACCATCGACATTTACAAAATCCACGTTTAAGATTTTAATTAAGAAGCTTTGAACACGTTTTGGAATTTTCTTACGATTTTTGAAATTGTCGGGGGGTGAAAATGACAGTCTTTCCCGGCAGCTAAGGGGATTGAATTTTTCTTACAGTTATTGACCATCGACATTTACAAAATCCAAGTTTAAGATTTCAAGTAAGAAGCTTTGAACACGATTTGGAATTTTTTTACGATTTTTGAAATTGTCGGGGGTTGCAAATGACAGTCTTTCCCGGCAGCTAAGGGGATGAAACTTTTCTTACAGTTATCGACCATCGACATTTACAAAATACATGTCTAAGATTTCAAGTAAGAAGCTTTGAACACGACTTGGAATCTTTTTACAATATTTGAAATTACCGGGGGTTGAAAATCACAGTCTTTCCCGGTAGCTAAGGGGATGAAACTTTTCTTACAGTTATCGACCATCGACATTTACAAAATACATGTCTAAGATTTCAAGTAAGAAGCTTTGAACACGACTTGGAATCTTTTTACAATATTTGAAATTACCGGGGGTTGAAAATCACAGTCTTTCCCGGTAGCTAAGAGGATGAAACTTTTCTTACTGTTATTGACCATCGTCATCTACAAGATCCATGTTTAAGATTTCAAGTGAGAAGCTTTGAACACGAATTGGAATTCTTTTTTACGATTTTTGAAATTGTCGGGGGTTGCAAATGACAGTCTTTCCTGGCAGATGAGGGGATCGAACTTTTTTTGCGATTATTTACCATCAAAATCTACAAAATCCTGTTTTGGATTTTATGTAAAAATATATAAAAACAATTTAGAATTTTGCATTCTTTTTTAGCACTTAGGGATTGAAACGGAGTGTTTTCCCCGGTGTTTTCGTTTACCATGAACGTTGCAAACTTCAGTTTCATCAAAAAATTTTAAGGGATTAAGGATAATTCGTGAAATTTCGGGAAGTCCTAAAAAATTTAGAAGGTCTCCAAAGGTTTCGAATTTTTCCAAGGGATTTTAGAGGATTTGAGGGGGTTTCTACCCCATACCCTCTCACCTTTAAGGGTTTTAAGGATTTAGGGATTTAAAGATTGCAAAGTATTTGAAACGGTTTCATATACTTTTAACATCATTTTAAGGTTTTAAAAGGATTCCATATGATTTTCAAAATTTTCAAGGGATCTCAAAGATCTCCATGCGGTTTTAAGGGATCCCATAGGATCTCAAAGAGTTTTGAAATATTGACAGGAATTTGGGAGGATTCCAAGAAAATTCGAAAAATTTCAACAGATATCAACAGATTTTGTAGTATTTCTTAGAGATTTCAATTAATTTAACTGTATTCTACAGAATTCCATGGGTATCGTTTACTAGATTTATAAATTATAGTAATCCTGGGCTAAGCAGTGCATGTGAGAAAAAGTAGCGCACACTTGATTTTGTATTTCCGAATGCGGTATTTGTTTTTTTAGGTAAAAAATATTAAAACTTGCCATTCAGGATTGTCAGGCTCAGTTCAAAACGTAGAAGAAGCAATTTCGCGTTTTGAATACATCAATACCTTTTTTTTAAACCTTTCTATCCTTTTTCCCTTGCCTCAATTCCGCCAATGCTCTGATTTTTTTTTTATGCCAAAATTGAAGAAATTTTTTTTCTAGCAGAAATATATCACTTTTGTAATTCCTAATGTTTTTAAAGTTGAAACGTTCCTGTAGAAGCGTATTTGTATTTTGTTCAACCTTTAAGACAAAAGAAGTTTTTTCTGCAGTTTTCTACTCCCCTGATCAAATTTTCAGGTGGATAAAAACCTTTCAAATAGGAAATCGGCTGCAAACGGTAACGGTTGAAAAGAATAAAAAATGAATCCACAGAATTGAGTGCGTCAGGCTTTGGAGGTTGATTATCAGAGGATAATTGTGGATTTTGGGAAGGGATTTGAGTTGGTTTTGACGTATGACGATCTCGTGTGCGAGAGGGAAATATAGATACGAAAAACCTATAAAAGGTATACATCGAGCGAAAATATAATGTAATGTACATGCTGAAATATAACATAAAAAGTTATGTTATTAAGCCTAATTACCAAGAAGGATAATTTCAGCTATCAAGGTTAGAATTGTGATTGTAGGTACATTCTACAGAATGAAAGCGATGAGGTAGAAATCAGAATCGTGAAAATTAGCAAAACTGTACCAAGAGCCAATGAGGTGAACTTGAGTGACGGCATTTGAAATGGTAAAGGGATGGTAAAGGGAACATCAGTAATGTGCCCATTCAAACGTATCTCTCCTTTAATTGAAAACAGAGCACTTTGCATCATACAATCTAATTATTTTTTATTTTGTTTGCAAATATGAAACAGAGCATGATAGAAAATGTATCTCCAGAAATAGAAATGTATGATAGAATGCATAGAAATGTATAATAAAATAATAAATTAATAAATAATAAATAAAAAATAGAAATGTATAATAGAAAATGTATCTGTTCTATTTCAAGTATATCATCTTAAAGTTGAAGATTGACGAAAATATACACAAATATAATAAAAACACATATATTTATGAATATTTCTCTTTAGTATTTCAAACTTTCTCATGCAAGAATGAACAGAATATGTAAAATTGGTTGCAAGAATCTTCCTTTTTATCATGAAATTTTCCATTTCTATGCCTTTCTCTATCTTTCCCCAGGAGTAAAAGAAGGGAAAGAGTTTAATCTCGTTTTATTCTGATTGCAGGTCCCCAGAAGGGATTGAGGGAAGCCACGAGTCGGTGATTTCAGCGGCAAATCTACATCAAAAACATGAATGTACATCAAGATTTTCTAATCCTTTGCTTAAACTGTCACTCCGCCTTGTCATGTTGAGTGAAGATAGAAGGAGAAAAACGGACCAGTACATCCGAAGGATCTTGAGCAACCAGTCAGAAAAAAACTCGTCCCTGATCACCTCTTACAAGTTCAAGAAGAAGCTCTTCACGTAAAACTAAAATTCAATTAATTAAAAGGAACACTTTGTCCCGCTTTGGCAATTAAAGCCTAGGTAAAGTCGTCAGGAGAAATGACGAAGAACCGCGTTACTGTCTCTGCGAGTATCCACTTCGGCGTCCAAGATGAAAGAGCGAACCGCTTTCCGAAGCTTTTAATTCCTCTACATGATCAAGATCGAGAAAATAAATGAATGCATTCAATACAAGTTATGTAAAATAAGATAAAATTATAAATTTTGAATCGATAGACTGAAGAAATGCATGTGTAGAAGAAATCTTTCAAGATGTGAGAAAAGGCGGGTGGAGAAGAAAAAGTAGAAGGATTTTAAAACGATGGAAGTGAGCTTCATATTGTCGAACATCACCAACACCGGAAATTTCAACGATCACTTCGCGAATAACATTACTCGTAATTTTAATTCTGCCACAAAGAAAAATGAGACACTCGAGTGCGACGTCGAACTCAAGGACGGTTTATTCGAGTTCATCGTCTGCGGGGTGCTTTTGAATCTCGTTAGTGTCTTTGGCATACTGGGGAATGCGATTTCGATGATAATCCTATCAAGGCCGCAGATGAAGTCATCCATTAATTACCTTTTGATAGGCCTGGCCAGATGTGACACGATACTCATCACGATAGCGGTAAGTGATTTTCGTATAAATGTCCTGTTTTGGGAAAACCCTGTTAATCCAGCAACGAATAAAGCCGATGAAATTAATGAAAACTGTTTGAAACTACTAGTCTTATATCAATATTTGAATAATAATTTATTCAAATATTGATATTAAAAATTATGAAAAAATTACACGCTAGCTCCACTGGAATTTGAATCCAAGTCTAGAAATTGCCGATCTTCTGAGATTTTCTATATTTGATGATATTGGTTTTGAATAGCGTAAGAATAATCAAGTTTTGTAGGTATTACGATGTTTGTCGATTCATTAGCCCAAAAACCTTTTTTCATGGGAAAACTCTATTAATATAACACTTTTTTGAGCTTCCAGTAGCAACGCTTGGTCTCATCAGGAATACATTTAGTGAACAAGTTATGAGAAGGAGTGATAAACGATTAGAGTTGTTGAGTTCAGAAAGTCAAGCGTCGTATAAAGTTCGAAAGATGTTTGAATAGACAGTTATTGTAACACAGCATATTATAAATCTTATTTAATGTAATGCAATCTAATTTATTCTCTTCCCTCTTACGGGTTTGAGGGCCTCCGTTCCCTTTAAAAAAGTTACATAAGTGCCTTAAACTACTTATTCTACCTTAAGTGTAATGCTTAAAAACTACTTTTCCGGCTAATTGCTATTATATGCAGAGATACAGCGTTCGTATGATCGAGCTTCCAGGGATCCCGTTTCCTCTTGACATCTCTGATTTCATTGCTTTCTCAACTTTTTACTTTGTTACTCTAACGACCTTTTAAACGGACAAACCCTTGGCTTCTTCGTCCCTTCGTTCTTCCAGTCTCCTCATCCATTCTACTCCCTCACCACTCTCATCCAATGTTCCTCTTACGCAATCATTCACACTTCTGCCTTCCTCTCCCTCTCCAGTACACACCTCTAACACATGTTCCCACGACTCCACTTCATAGCCACACATCCTACACATTTTCTCTCCTTCATGCATCCAGTATCTAAACGCTTTCATTCCCTCTCCCATTCTAAACCGTAACACTCTACTCCATTTACTCTCCTTTTTAAACTTTGTCAGGTATTCTGGTTCCCCATCCATTTAACCATCTTATACCAACTATTGTACTGCGATCCCATGATTTCCCTCCATCTTTCCTCTCCATGTCTTATCATCATCTCCAACTCTATTTCCTGCCATTTTACATTCCCTTCGTGAAAACCACATTCTTTTCTCATTCGCAGTCTCTCTCCTTTCCATTTCGAGCCTTCTGTATCGCCTCTCTTCTCTCTAGACCTAATCTCCTTTAAGCACGCTTGTGCTATTTTGCTTCCCTCTCCTCTCTGCAGCTTCTCTTCAAACTTCCATGCTGTCTCCACTTGCCGAACTACCATTTTCTCTCTATCCAGTTCTCCCCTCAGCATATATCCACTTTCCTCTCCTTTTTGCTCCTTCCACTCCCAAACTTCTACTCCATAGCCCACGACTGCCGACCCTAACACATCAAACATCCATGTCCTCAACCTCTAATCATCCTTAAACCTTCTCTTACCTATACCCCAAACTTGCACACTCCATCCTTCTTCTTACTTGCAGCTCGTTACCTCCCCCTGATTAAAACCAAAACCCTATGTAACAGAATTTCTCCACTAGTTGAATAGTTTCTCCACTGAACTTCCACTTGTACTCTTTCTGCTATTCTTGAAGCACATTATGTTTGTCTTACTAATGTTTACTCTTAATTCTTTTCCCCTTACGTACTCTTCATATACTCTCAAAATCAAATTCAATCCTCTCTCGTCCTCTGCCAATAGCGCAATATTATCCGCATATGCTGAAGAGTAAAGCTTATTGCTTCCTAAGATCATACATCCTTTCCCGTTGTTCCCGGGCTTTTTCTGTAAGTCTGCTAGCATTATACTGAACAGAAGTGGACTCAATGGGCAACCTTGCCTGAGTCCTCTCTCTTTCCAGAATTCCTCTCCTTTCTCTTTTCCTATCCTCATTTTGAATCTGGTCTCCGCAAATATTTCCTCGATCCTTTTAATCAGCCCCTCATCTATTCCTCCTTCTTTCATTGCTTGCCACAACACCCGTCTGTTCACTGAATCGAACGCTGCTTTGAAGTCTACAAACAAGGCCACAAGTTTTCCCCTCTTCTGCCCCGAGTTCCTATTAACTAGATAGTTTAGGACGTAAATGTTATCAGTTGTTCTCATTCCTTTCTTAAAGCCCGTCTGGTTATGTGGGATGATTCCTTTCTCTTCTACCTGATTCTCTAACCTGTTTCTGAACACTTCCGCATAGATCTTATACCCCACCGACGTCAGAGTGATACCTCTATAATACTCTGCCTTTTTACTCTCTTCTCTCACATCTTTCCCCCCATACTTTAGAGCTTTATTCTCCATGTCGTCCTCTTCCGTCCCTTTATTTCTTCCCGGTCTTTCTATTACCTTCTTTGGTTCTCCTCTAACCTTTCTCTCTTTCCCTCCCAACATTCCTTTGAAGTACTCCGTCCATTCACTCATTTTTATATCCTCATTCGCTCTCTTCCTTCTTCCTCTTTCCCTATATATCACCTTCCATACCTTTCTTTCCTTTACTGCTTTCTCCACCTCCTACTTATATTTTACCTTTTCTTTCTGCTTTTTCTCGTTTATCATTGCCTCATATTCTCGTTTTTTCTTGTACTCCTTTTTGCGGATCTCCCCTCTTCCCCGCTCTCTTACACTCTTCTTCATTCATTCTTTACCTTTTTTACATTCCTCATTTTACCAACCTTTGCTTTCTATGACCCCCTTCCTTTTTAGCTTTACCACCCCTTTTACCTTATCCATCACCCCCTTCATTCTTTCTATTATCTCGTCCACCCCCTCCTTTCTGTTCCTTCTTGGTTCTCATTCTCCATCGTTTCTCTGAATTCTTCTAACTTCTCTCTCCCCCAGCTCCGCATATTTTCGATTCTTACCTTTCCTCTTCCCTTCTCACCTCTAGAATGTCTATGACCTCCTTTTAGATTTGCTATTACCGGAAAACGCTCAGAGCCGATCTCATTACCCACTTCCATGCCCACCATTAGTTCTCTTACCCTCTCTTCTATCAGAATGTAGTCTATTACGGTCTCCCCATTCCCTGTGAATGTTATTTTTCACGGCATGTCTGGTGAAAGTCCAATTTTCATTGCCTCCGAAGAGTCGTGAAAGTGGCAGATTTCAGAGCTTAGCTCGCCTCGACTCGGTTCGGCTATTTCCGGTTAGATTCGGCTCAACTTTCAAGCTACTCTATAAAACATAGGCCTCGATAAA
>WSXT02118628.1:0-11001 GCA_011762715.2 Neuroterus valhalla | reverse complement strand
GATGATTGATTGATGATTGATTGATGATTGATTGATGATTGATTGATGATTGATTGATGATTTATTGATGATTTATTAATGATTGATTGATGATTGATTGATGATTGATTGATGATTGCTTGATGATTTATTGATAATTGATTGATGATTTATTAATTATGGATTGATGATTGATTGATGATTGATTGATGATTGATGATTGATGATTAATTGATGATTGATTACCGATTGATTGATGATTGATTGGTGATTGATTGATGATTGATTGATGATTGGCTGATGATTGATTGATGATTGATTGATGATTGATTGACGAATAATTGATGATTGATTGATGATTGATTTATGATTGATTGATGATTGATTGACGATTGATTGATGATTGGTTGAATTATTGACTGATTGATAGTTGGTTGATTCATAATTTAATGATTGATAATGGATTGTCAATTGATTTATGATTAATTGATAGTAATATTAAATTTTCCCTTTTAACATAATGTAGTATCATCAAAAGATTTTTCGTAAATTATCGTACTATCAGACAAAACACAGGTATACAGATATATCTTCAGACAGACAGACGTGTTCGTAGAAAATATTTTTTCTGGTTGAAGAGATCTTGTGCAACTTTTGAAGACTTACAATTTTGGCTTCTTCCTTATTTACTGTACGTAGCTTTGTTTGGTGGAGAATTTGAGTTTTATATTGCCTCATTTTGTTCTCGTGGCTGAGACCACGGATTCGGTGGTAGAAGACTGACATATAAATGTTCATTTTCTGAATGAGGAGGACTTAAAACATCGAGGATAAACAAAAACTTAAAAGGTCCAAAAATTCTATTTTCAACTTTTCGTTCCATTCAGAAATACCCACAAGATCACTGTTGCAGACCTTCTTGAATTCTTCTGAAAGATTCAAAATTTTAATCTTTGTGGAACCAAAATAATAAGAAGTCAAGAATTATTTTTTTTGAAAAACTTTGCATGACACCATAAAAGACGATTGAACAAAAACTGTGTATCTGAATAACGACATCGAAATGGCCAAACAATGCGAAAAATGTGTACGTTTTGCTTTCACAACGCCAAAAATAAAGAAATTACCTATTATGAAATACTCAATTAGGAAGCACTTGATTATTGCAGTTGCAAAAAATAAGTATAATTCACTACTCCATCCAAATATAACGATCTATCATTAAATTACGTTATCATAACGATACCGTTCGCATTTTCCAATGCCAGGTTTAAAGACGTTTTTCGAACGACAAATTTCAAATGATTGAAAAAAATTTGGAATCCCCCCCCTCTCCGAACATCGCCAATGTATAAAAGCTAGAATTGATAAAAATGATGATACATACAAAAAAATTGGATGTGCCTCTAATGAGGGTGAGGAAAAAAAAATTTTAGTTCATCGAAATTTCCTTTCAACTAAACTATACTTCCGCTCACAACCTTTATTAAAACTTGATTTTTATTTTGATTGCGGTTCTTAGAGGATTTATTGATTAAAATTTAACTTGGTCAATGTTATATTCGTTTCCTTCCAACCTCTTATAAAGAAGATGTTCATTTTCTCTTACAGAAGTTCTGTCACAGCTACGAGTCATTTTATATCCTATAATACACTAGTCTGGAATGTGCCATTGGTCTTAGCACGGCTTTTCCAATCTTTTCGTTTTGGAGTCAGTAGTAGTAGGAACAGTCTTCATTTTGAAGCCCTTCAATAGTCTCTCAAAATTTTTTGAGCTGCTGCCCAAAAAGGAGATTGAAATCACCCTTGTTCCACATCGATTATTACCTCCATATTTAATACGGCAGGTAGGATGGTTCTCCTTAAAATGCATTACAGAAATTCTTTTCCTTATATGTCTATCGGTGAAGTTATTAGGAAAACTATCGGACCATCGAATTCGTATACAAATCGCTATGTTTTCCGATTAGAAATACTTGTCGAAATAATTTTTTCCTATGTCGATAAAGCTGTAAGTTTGACCAACTGATAGTTATATTATTCAAACTTCTTACAAGAAAGGTGTCGTCGACAGAATAGATGTATACCGAAAGCCAGAAACATATTCCTCTAAAGAAATTCATTTGGGATTGTTGCATAACAATCTCTGCTTGAACCGCTCGAATGGGCGACTCCATAGGGGTGCCTATCTTCTGTCTAGAATATTTGTTATCAGAATGGAAGATGGTATCGAATCCATCAAGAACGAGACATACTCCCAGAATGCATCTGATAGAAATATTAGTACTCTGGCTTATATGCTGCCATTCATCTTCACTACCAATACTCCAACAGAATTTCTGAATTGGATCTTGAAAATAATTATCGTACCAATAATAATGGCGACGGAAAGGTAATACTTGATTTGAACAGAAGATTATTTCCATACCTTCTAATTATGCAAAAAACGTGTTCCGTAGCTGTTGCAAAAAGTTTTGTCAAAGTTTCAGACTTTACTCTTTTTTTCATATACAATAGTTCTTCATATATCCCTATCCTGGTATACATCTGTTGCCTCTTTGACATTCATGCATCCTTTCATACACTTGTGTTTCAACGACTCTCATATTTCTCCTCTTTGAGGTCTTATTCAGACATTTTATCCATTCCTCCTTTGATCTGCCTGCATGTACGCTTTCATCCACCCTACCCCAATACACTCGTTTCGCTAATCGTTCTTTATTCATTCTCTTAAACATTCTCTTAGAAAGGGAACATTCTTTCCACAGCTGTTAGACAATGTTTCTTCTTCGTCACGTTCTCTAAGAAGTTAGTAATTACTTACTCTGTTCATTTGGGTCTTACCGCATATAATCCGCAAGAATCGCACGCTAATCGCGTTCACTCTACTCCTATTCTTTTCTAAATGCGTCCATGTCTCGCAACCATATAGCACGCAGGGTGTCAAGCACATAATTATCTATCGCAATTTTCGCTACATCTGATACATTTTCACTGCTATAGTAATGGCAGTCAGCAGTAAATAATATTCCAAGATACATGAAATCATCAACTTGTCATTCTTTTACCATTCATCATTCTATCTAGAATCTGATACTTTTATTGCTCTATTTACTTATCGAAACATGACATCTATTGTATGACTATTTGAATAACTTAATATGTAGTTTGGAGGATAAACAGACCATACCGACTTCTGGAACCAGTTGGTAGCATTTTTGTATCTTCGATCTCAAGACTAAGATCGATAAATTAATTTTACCATTTTTGACACTTTCATGCAAAACTTCAATTATCATAAGCTTGGTTAAATTTCTGCATAATATCATTCATTTCATTTGTCAGAACACATGGGAGTGTCGTTGATGTAGCAGAAGTAAGCAATGATTGGATAAGTAATTTAAATTGATATTTTTCCTTCAATATTCTTCATGACTATATTAACTCATGCTGTTGATACTGGAGAGCCCATTAGTGAACCCAGAATCCATTAGTCAAATTTATCACTGAAATTATGTCAAAATCATTTCTTGTTGAAAAGTATGTAGTTCAAAATTTTTCCATTTTTCGTTGATGGTGCAGCTTTTAATATTCTAAAGGATATTAAATCGAGAGAGAAAATTGTGAATTTATCCAGTATTCCTGTGTTACCTATTCTTTTTATTTGAATCCCAGCTGTCTTTGATGTGATCATTAATGTTTCCTAAAATTTTTCGCAATGTTATTGTCCAATTTCGTGACATATGTGTTCCAGGACGAAAAATAATTGGTCCAAGCAGAAAACTATCCTTATGCAGTTTTGGAAGTCCATAAAGATGAGGTTCTAGGCTATTAGTACAGATGAAATAAATAAAAGGGTCGTTATTAATTATATTTTCATTTCCAGAAGTAGCTTATAAACCAGTTAAATTAGTTCGGAATGTTGTTGTTGGATCATATTGTTAACTTTTGTGAGTTGATGTATTAGATAATAACAGCGAAGCTTTGTTGTTATGCTCGGAAAACCTCATATTGCTAGAGTAGCAATATTATAGTAGTCGCAAGGTTATGTTGTCGTTGTCAGCACGATACGAAGAGTATCGTGGTCGGAATTATACACGTAGCGCTCTGACAGCGCTACACTTGCTATAAAATGCTGTGCCGCTGTCAAAGCGACACACTTCGCTACGATCACAATGCACTGCATAAGGATCTCAGCTATAAGATTGAAATAGTTATGGGGACGACATATGCTTTTCGTGTAACATTACGATAACTTCAGTATAACTGTCACGTGAGAAAACAAGAAGCTTACAAGACAATTTTCGAAATATTGTTATTAAATTGATATTTCGAGTAATAGATTAAACTAATGCAATTTTTTCGTTTGAACAGAAATAATATAATGTGATTATTATTGCAAAAAATTAATAATTGAATCATTCGGGCTCTGTTTAGCACAATTGTAGTTTTTTCATTTCTACGAAACCGCTTGTTACTTATGAGTTGAATTAAGTAAATTTTGCAATATTTTAAATTACTGCATTTAATCTTTCACTGTCACTTTTTCTCATAAATTCAATAAGGACAGGATGGGGATTTGGCGGAAAATTTCAAATTCCAGTTAGATTCACGATTTTTCCTGGGCAAGTTCTCTCATTTTCTCGGTCAACTAACAGTAGGACATTCACATTATTCATGACGTTCGTTCTAAACATTCCAAACATTGCAAAATGATTAAATGCTGAAAGGATTTCAAACCAAACAGTTCATTTTTCAACTAAAGTGATGAATTTTCATATAACATCAGGAATTTTCAACTTGAACAGTTGGATTTCAAATCAAGAAGATGAATTTTCAACTAAAATGATAAAAATTTATCTGGAGCACTTCAATTTTTACCCATAAAAGTGTATATTTAAAGAAGAAGATCAATATTCAAATGAAGACATGAATTTCTCACTAAAAAATACAGTGTTTCAACAAAATAGTAGAATTTACAAACTGAAAAATTGTCAATTTTCAACTGAAAATGGAACAATTACATTCTTAGTTCAAAAAACTAATTTTGAACCAAACATGAGAGTTTTGATCTAAAACAGAATTCTCAACTGAATCCGTTAAATTTTCGAACAGATAGATTAATTCTAACTGAAAAAAGTAATTTTACAATCAAAATTCAAATAGTCTTAGAAAAAATTGATCTCCAACCAAACAAATGCATCCTTAACTATTATTATGGGATTTTCAATTAAAATACATAACTTAATTCCTCAGTTAAGAAATTACTTATAAGTATAATTTTCAACCAAAAATTACAATCTTCATACGAAATGGTTGGATTTGAAACCATGAAAATATTAATTTTCAACCAAATCTGGAATAGTAACATTTTTTTCTTTAGAAAATAATTTTGAACCAAGAATAAGTGTTTTCGACTGGATGATCTTTTGACTGGAATGAAAAAATTTAACTGTTTAACTTGAATTGTTAATCGTTGAGAAGAATTTTCAAATACGAAAATTAACTTTCGAAGGAGATAATTTTCTACCAAAAAGGCGATTTTCCAGCGGAATATATCAATTTTGAAAGGAACCATTAAATTTACAAAACGGAAAGATAAATTTTCTTCCAAATCGTTGAATATGGAACTAGAGAAGATTGATTTTCCACTAAAAATTAATTTTGATGTGAAATGATGAAGCTTCAACTGGAATAGATGCATTTTATGCGAGAAAGATCAATTTTCAACCATATTAAGATTATTTCTCTACGAAACAGGCGAATTTTTACAAATTACATAAATTCTCAAATGAAAAGTTTGATATTTGAGTTAAAGAATCAATGGTAAACTGAGTACATAATCGAATTTGAAAAAAAAAATGGTGAATTGATTTTTACAAAATAGTTAGATTTTCTACAAAAGGGTAATTTTGAATAAAAATAAGGCACCCTCAACGAAGAGATTATATTTTCAACAAAATAGTTCAACTTTCAACTAAGTAGTTGATTCATCGATTCAATTATCAAACTTGAGCCAGGTAAAAAATTTTAACACATCAACAAATTCGCAAGATGTTTATCTTATAATCGGAAGAAATAAACATTTTTCCTCTCACAAAGTATGGCTATATTTAAAAATTTTTAGAATCGGACTTACAGAAAGTTACATTCTTGAAATCAAATGATAATAAGATCTCTTTCTAATTGATGAAAAGGAAGCGGTTATTCCTCGTATTTTAGTGTGAAATTTTCAATCCTCCAGGTTGAGTCAAGACCGCATTTCCCGATTTTTAAATGAAATTCACGGTAATTGCCCGGTTTTTCCGGTTAATTTTTTCCGATTCCCCTTTCACGTCGGCACCTTAAATATTAATACAGTAATCAACAATAATAAGGCGCGATTCTTTAGAATCACAGCTTTCCTGAATCGCATCATTTTATTTGCAATTTTTATTCAAATGCCTCTGATTGGTCATTGAAAACAAGAATCAGTTGGACGGAGCAAGAAAATTATCGTTTTTATTATTATTCTTCGTTTTTGTTTCCAAGAACTACTTTGAACTTGCAAAAGCGGTCAAGTCTGATTGAAGTATAGGTTTAATTTTTTTTTAGTTCGTTACCTAACCTCGAAACCATTTGAAAGGGAAAAAATCTCCCTGACATTACAACGGAATTCAGGAGTGAATACACGAAACTCCAATTATTATTACTGGAGTAAAGTAAAGAAGGGTTATTTTAGTTACATCTGACCACCTTTCCAAGGGTTTCAAATATTTGACCTTTAAAAATTTATGGTTGCTTTAATAAAATATGTATAACAAGAATGATTTCTTTGCTTCCCCCGACTTATTCTTGTTTTTATGATCAAATTAAGTTTTATCAATAAAAATTGCAAGTAGAATGATGAAATTTAGAAAAGCCGTGATTCTCTACAACTTTCTCCATTAGGTTGACATGCTCAAATTATTTAATGGCGCTAAAGTACCAAAAAAAGCGTTTTCTCGCTTTTTGGCACAACAACAACAACAACAAAAACACAACACAACACAACAACAACACAACACAACACAACACAACACAACACAACACAACAACAACAACACAACACAACACACAACACACAACACACAACACACACACACACAACACAACACAACAAAAACACAACACAACAACAACAACACAACACAACACACACAACACAACACAACACAACAACACAACAACAACAACAACAAACAACACAACAACAACAACAACAAACAACAACAACAACAAACAACAACAACAACACAACAACAACACAACAACAACAACAACAACAGAAAAAAAAATTTTATCACAAGACTTTCAACGAAAAAGTTGTTCACCTCAGAAAAACCTACAAAATTTATATGAAAAATTTTCTTGTCCAACTTACCGTTCACGAGTTATAGCGTGACAAACCTGTCACCGTAGATTTACCATTGTTTCCGAGGAGAGCGACGTTAGTGTGGGTACATAATAAATCATTACTTCGGACTGAATGAATCATTTTTTTAAAAGTAGGACTTTCAAATTATTATAAAAATTATGATAAATTGTTATATGAATTAATATTTATCAATAGTAATTTTTTTCCAAAACTATGCTGACTTCGGTATTGAACGTGATTTAGGAAGGTTTTAAAAATTTTATATCAGACGAACTGCACAAAAATGTGCTAATAATTGTTGCTTCGTCCATGCCAATTTGTATTTTATTACAAAACCAAACAATCATTTGACAATTTGAATGAAATTTGCATAGTTCTGTTCCAAAAAGCGAGAAAACGCTTTTCTTGGTACTTTAGCGCCATCCATTAATTGCACTTTTCATCGCAGCATGTCCACCCAAAGAGGAAAGTTGCAGAAAATATTGCCTTCAACATTTGTTGTCCTTACAAATTTTTCCAAAAACCTACCATTTCCGAGATGTATAAAATCCAAAAACTTTCTGAGAATTCTTAAAAACCCGTCTCTGAACGATCCCGCATTTTTCAGGTTAAGCTTTTTGACTGCTCTTCTAGCGATTTCCGCAAGAAAAAAAATTTTTATGGTATTTTTCTCCAAAAATGACCTCTTTTGTGACAGATTGACTATACTAAAAATGCTCCTTCTGTTCAATCAAAGAGTGCATTTTGGAAGTTATTGGACAGCTACTCTGAATAAATCGATATTTTTGTCAAATCTCCATTTCAATAATTTATTTTCCACCCACACATCCACGCTATCACATCAATATGGAGTTTTCCGTGTACTGAATTTTGATTATTGGTAGAGTTTTGTTGCTTTTATCAGCTTAAAATGTCATAATATCTTTATTATTTTGGATAAATTGTTTGCTTTCAATAAAACTGATGTAGAGTCGAATTAGTGATTGTGAAATTTCCAATTTTGTAAATGCGGTTAAATGTCACAATGAGGGAAATTACATCTCGCTGTATTCCTCCAATTAGGTGTTACATTTCCCATGCTATACTCTTAGTTAGGTATTAATTTTAAATTATAAAATTTTCCATATAATGTGGCAAGGAAAAGTTTTTACCCAGACCAATTACATTTTTTACATCGTTTGGAATAATTCTATATCAGATGGACTTAGAAACGATTTATCAATGTCTGTGGTTATTCTCGTATTTTTCTGGTATCTAAATTTTTCAATTTGCAATGATGATATATCCATACTTTTCCACTAAAAGTTTACTGAAAATTTCAATACAATTGTTATCATTCCACCCAGAAATTTGGTAGATTTTCCAATATTTGAACAGATTTTCCAGGAGAACATTGGTTGCTAGGTTTGATGTTCAAATGTTTTCTCCTGTATATAATTTATTGTAGACCTAAATTTATACAAAGAAAATGTAAATGAAAGATGTGATGGCGGTTATTTTTTACGAAGAAATTATGATCTTCCAATGTTGCAGTTGAAGAAATCAACTGCAATATTTCTTTTTGTTTTTGAAAAAAGTTGTATGTAACCTGTGAGAACGACTCTGTCTCAACTAACCGTGAGACCATAAACATCGCGTAATTGCACCCATGCTTTCATGATGCAGGAATTCTGCGGAAATATTGATCAAATAAGTCATTAGATCATGCGCTTTTTATCCTAAGAACGGCAATCCTGATGGGAAATACTACATTTTCTTAAAACTGATAAATAAAGTTGAGTTCCTTACTAGGATGAATCTGAAATCCAAACTTTTGAAGAAGGTAATGCCCACTTATTAATTTTTTTCATTTTCAATGAGAAACTGTAATTGCTTGAGAATTTTATTTCATAAAAATATATGAACTGCAAATGGTTTATATACATATATATATAGTGAAATTTATGTATAATCTGTGAAAATATGTTTGTTCTACGCACCATCTTATTGGGAATATTTTTTTATGAATTACTCTCTAAATATTGGAGTAACATATTTTACTCCCAAACAAGGATTAAAACATTTCACCCGGACGTGTAGATTAGTTTTTTACTCCATGTGGAGTATATTCTTTACTTTTACTCTCATCTTTAGAGTAAAAATCTCTACTCCAGCATGAGGAGTAAATTTTTACTCCATACTAGTTTAAGTTGAAGCATTAACAGCTGGTCGCATCGTGCACACTATTTCGGCCAATTCCACTGTTGTGTTCCGTTGTTCGGTGTTGGTTTCAAACATTAAGCCTGTTAGTTTTGTTATATTCGTGTATTTGATATGTTAAAGTTTTTTGTTTTCTTCCTCCAAATGGTGTAAAATCCATGAAATATCAGAAGATATATTTCTTACGATCTGTTGCCATTTGAGGTTAGAATATTCAACAGAATCAAAATAAGAAGAACTTTCTTAAAGTTGTCGAATCTTTCTGTTCCGTCAGAGTCAATTGTGGTTATGTTCAACACTTTCCCTCGATACCATTAAAATTGGAAAAAATCGAATTGATTTTAGGTTAATATTTATCTGAACTGCTTTTTTGTCATTTTAGTTGGCATACAACCATGGATACTTTCCCTCTTGTAAGTTTTATTCTATATCACAATGGGCTTTTCCTACTTCAAAAATTATTGTTTTTAATATTTATTTTTTCTCTATCAGGATTCGATGGCAAATCTTAAAAGTGAACAGAGTGTCGAATGTGGTTCTGGAGGAGTCTTGGAGAAGCTTTCATTTTTACTCTATATCGAGTTAAATAGTTACTCCATAATTTTTTAATCTAACTCTTGAAAGAGTAACATTTATACTCCACAAAGTGTCAAAAGCCTACTCCATTTCTAGAGTGCATTCAACTTCTCCAAGGAAAGAGTTAAAAATCACTCCTTAAAAAATGGCTGTGTTTTAATTCTCATGAAGAGTAAATTTTAACTCCATTGGAGTTAAATTTAACTCCGGAAAATTTAGAGAGTAGTTATAATTTTTGCTCTCTCCATAAACTTTGAGTAGTTTATACGTGATTCTTGAGTTTGTTTCTAAAAAACTTGATGTTATTGTGTAATTTAGTAGATATCAATTTCTAGAGACATTTTTAGCATACTTTACTTTTCCTTTTATTAATTTACTCTTTGGAAGTACCTAAACTTGTAGATCATCTATGAGAACTGATGTGTACCTTAAAAATTGATCTTTTTATCATTAGAAAGATTTTATACACCTAGAAATAATGTATAGAATACAAGAGAATTTCGAATAAATCAATTTCTCTGTGAAATAAAACAACATCATCCAATTCGACGACAAAAATTAGGCTAATATGGTTTCTAATAGGGAAGCAATTAAGAGTTTAATGTTTGACCTCAATGTGAGCATAAGCATCGGAGTCATTTTGATTGACGATTGATATCGTTAATGATGATTTTTTAGAACTTTGTTCAAGTCAATATATTCCACTGTTCCCTATTTAAAAAAATCTGCCCGCTGCGTAGGCAATTTATCCAAATGATTTTTTTTGATTAAAATAAAATTGTCAGAGTTGTGGCACTTTCAAAATTCAAAAATATAAAAGAAAATGAGAATTTTTAGCCAAATAACGCAAG
>WSXT02118617.1:0-11002 GCA_011762715.2 Neuroterus valhalla | reverse complement strand
TCTCTCTCTCTCTCTCTCTCTCTCTCTCTCTCTCTCTCTCTCTCTCTCTCTCTCTCTCTCTCTCTCTCTCTCTCACTGAAGTGGCAAAAGTGCAGGCTCTCTCCCTAACTCGATTTAAGATTTGTATCTTTTTGACGCACATTATTTACATGAACAATCATAGAGAATATACCCTGCCCCTACAAGACTTAGAAAAGTGGAAAGGTTATTAAACTGTATCATTTCCATTACCAGTATTTCGCTACATCGAATTTCCCAAAGGAGAGAGATGCCACACTTTCGATACTTTAGAGGTAAAGAGATGCCGCAGGTTGACAATTCGCTTCGTGATCTTGGCAACCTACTGAGGAGAGATGCCGCACGGGAGTTTCCACATGTGAAACTTGCCGCAAAGGGACTTGACACATGTGAGACTTGCGGCAAACAAGACATGCCATAAACGAGACTTGCCCCAACGAGACTTGCCATACGTGACTCGATGTGGACCCGAAGACTTCAAATTAGGGGAAAAGAAGAAAGTGAACAAGGAGTGATAGAAGAAGAGAATATCATCATAAAAACAGAAGAAAAGCGTAGAAATTAATCGAAAAAAGTTATGAGAAATGAGAACTCTAACTGATAATATGAAGATGGGAGTATGGGGGAAGTATTTTTGAAAAAGGCTTTAAGGGTTAGATGAAAGGAGAGCAAGAAAACTACCATAGGGAAATCATGAAAAAGGACATAAAAGAGAAAAAGTTGGGATACCAGAATATAGAAGGAGAAATCAAAAAATAGAGGAAGGGTAAATGGAAGGTAGTGATGGGCTGAGCAATGGATTCAAGAGAAATGAAGAGGGGGAAATGATGATGAAATGAAGGTATATCAAGCCCTTTTCCTCAAATGATAGGAGCAGCAGGAAACATTTCTTCAGATTTTGAAAATCTTGTAGAAATCAACATTCACCTGATTAAAACGTTAACTTACTGAAAATCCAGGTCCAAAATTGAGCCTCGGAATAACTTGTTATGAAACTGTAAACAGCCAAAATGTGTAAAACTGCAATCCCAAATATATTTCGCCAAATAAGAGGCTGTTTTGCATCTTCAGGTGGCAGATCTTCTACTTGAGCAGGATTATCTGATACTTCTAATCTTCTCTTCACTGGCACCTCGAGTTGAGTGATTGTGAAAGAGGTCATCTGAAAGGGAATATTGCATAAATAATTTTTCAAATGTGAATCACGATCTGAAATACAAAGGATGAAAGATTCAAAGAAAGTTGAAATAAATAGTTGAGGGAGAAAGGAGACAAAGGGAAGAAGATATTTCGTTAAGTTCGGGAAACAAAAAGAGAGGGTTAGGGTTAAGATGAGGAAGAAGACTGCAAGAGTGTAAGGAGCAGATTTCTGAGAAACTTTAGATGGGTGCTATAAAGGCCTCCTAGAGGCAAGAAAAAAGATAGAGGAAATGTAGAAAAAATGGATATGGTAGGAAAAAATTCTGAAGCAGGAGGGAGTTCAGAAAGATTGATAGAGGGAGGAAAGGAAAGAAGGTAAAAAAATAAAATTGAACAGAATATAAAAATACAAAGGAAAGGAAGCAAAAAAAGTTAAGGAACGATATAAAAAAGTTCATCGAGAAAAAAAAATAAATTTATGGTAGAGGAAGGGGATTGTGTAATTCAATATAGGAGCAAGAGAGAGAGGTAAAGCGAACATCAATTGTCAGGAAGGAGTGAGGGAGTCAAGGGATAATATAGTGTTTGAGAAGACAAGCCAAAAACGAAAGAGGGATCTAAAGGAAGATGGGAAACATAGCTCAGGAAGAAAGTAGTATACGAGGAGACAAGTGAAGGAGAATGTGAAAAAAACATAAAGAAGAAGAAGAGTAGGAAGCTTAGGATGTTTTTGTGGAATGTAGAAGAAATCATGCATAATTATTGTAAGTTCAGTATAAAGAGGCTATCAGAATTAGAGGAAGGGGAAGAGGTGAGGAGACGAGTATGTTGTGGCCAGGGAAGAAATATAGAGAGAAGTACATGCAAAAAGGAAAAAAAAAGAAAAAAAAGGGGCAGATTAAGAAATCACTCGAATGGAACAGAAGGGACACTTAAAAGTCTATGGATGAAATGTGAAAGGGAAATGGATGATAAATGATAGGAAAAACATAAGTGAACGTAGGAAATATTCGAGAAAAATAGTTTGAAGAGTAGAAAGAAATTCTATAACTGGTAGGAAAACAAGATAGGGGAAGAAAGAGAGAGCAGTGATTGGTTAAGTCATAAGGCGTAGCACAGTAGCAGGGAAGAAAGGTGGTTGGCAGAAGTAAGGAAAATAGCATCAGATGGTCGAAAGAGAAAGGTGAAGATGCAAGAGAGGAGAGATCCAGTAGGAATTCGCAAGTGGATAAAATATGAAGAGGTGCAAAGGTTTCATAAGAAGAACATAAGATGGACCATGGTGTACAGAAGGACACCATGGTATATCGTATCATATCAGGTAGACAAGGGAGAAATCAAAATAAGAGCAAATATAGAGGCTGCAAATACAGAGAGCAGTTGATGAGGAGTGATAGAATTAGAAGATATATATTACAATAAGGAATATAAATGGATAACTTCAGAAGAAAAAGTAATATACCTGGGAAGAAAGGGTGAAAGAGAAGGTCAGAAATTGATTGCGCGAGTAAAAAATTCAAAAGAAAAAGATTTGCATAATTTGGAAGACTGTCTGGGAAATTGTTAAAAATAAGAAAGAAACAAAAAAATTGGAAAGAGTTTTGATTAAAAGGGGGAGTAGAGGTGGTAGAACAATTTGAAGAATCGGAAAGAAAGAAACAGGATTAGAGAGTAAGGAAAACACAAAAAAGAGATATGATATTTTCGTAAGATGGAGAGTGCAAAAATAAAATAATTAGTTTCTTTGATCCTCTTGTACTCCTTCCTATAAAAAGAATTGGATGAGAAAAATCGGATTGGAAAAATTGCAATTGGTTTCGATTTCCAGTTCTGAGCGATTCGAAAATAAAGAAGAGATAAGAAGGCTCCGTCGAATAGCAGAAATGATACCTGGGTGCAGGATTGAACAATATGAGGAAAGTGAATTCGATTTCCTAAAGGGGGTGGATACCTTTATAGTTGAAAAATTGCTTGCGCTTGTGAGAATGTCGCATTTCACTGTTATTTATGGAATGCATAGAATAAACACATTCTTGTAGATGTATTTTCATAAAATTATTATATCCTTTCATTAGATCGTAAAATGTTATTGCTCTCGTATTTTTTAACTAGGATTGCCGCAGTTATTTTGATATTACTGGGTTTAAAACGAAGCTCAGGTATGACAAGCGGGGCCTTGAACAATATTTTTTCCCTGGGACAGTTATGTCGCGAAACGACTTTCTCCTACCCTTGACCCAGTTTTTATCAGCCATGGATGATAATCTGCAATTGGTTCTAAAATTAGACTTTGATTATTTTTCTAATGGTGCTTGTCGATTTCCTATTTCAAATAGCGTCTGCTCCGATTCATTGATGATCCTCCTTTTTATCATCAAAGTAGGTTAATTTTTAAACCTATGGGGCTTAGAGCAAAGCTTTTTTTTCATACGAGGCTTATCAATTTCTTCTCATAAACGTTTGTTTGTGGGCGTTTTTAATGACCAAATAACCTGTTGGTATTTTCGCGTTGCACAGCGACTCAGCCATTCATATCTTCGAGTGAGATGATTTTTTTTCAGCATAACAGCTGCCCAGAATATCCTTTTCAGATTTCAAGAAGATATCTTAAGCATGATTTCTTTCATATTCAACTAAAGCTTTGGAAAACAAAGTCTGAAAATGAAGGCCCATTTCCGCAATTTTAATTCTTTGTGTACCATGTCGTTAGTAGGAGAATACATGAAATAAATTTGTCTGCCTGATAAATAAAATTAAAACACCATTTTTCCTCTCTTTTTGAGAGATGAAAAAATGGTGGAAAGGCAGCGAAACGGAAGCTGGATAAATTCCGCTCGACCACTCGTATTTGGAGAAGCTGGACTTTGTTAGCCTCGACTCGACCGAACTCGACTCGACGTTTACTCTGGCCCCATCGATCACCGACGTTAAGCTGCGCCTCATAAATCGCACCGTCGCAGGCGATTGTTTCGCGTATTGCGGATTAGTTTCATCGCAGTCGGCTTAAATTGCACCGAGGGATTCGCGATTCTCGCGATTCCCGATTTCTGATTCTCCAACCAAGGCACTCTATCACTCCAACTATCGAAATACCATTTTTTATCCCACTCACCCAAAATTTTTTGCATATCAATGCTCCACCAATTTTATCTGTCTTTTTTGCGATTTTACGACTGCAGACACACATTTCACGAATCAGAACTTTGCTGCGCAAAGAACAAGGGTGGATGAACCAAAAGCCAGAAGACAAACAGTAAAAATGATTTATACTAATAGTGAAATACATACTGTAGACTCAAAAGCACATTTTGTATCAATCAAATATTGTTTTCGTACTCCAAATCCTTCGAGGATCTTCTTATTTTTTACTTCGTCTTTTAGCGTTGTATCCCACATATTCCACAGGAATCGCGTGCTGATCGCGTCTATTTCTCTCTCATCCTATTTCCAATCTTCTTTTTTTGGCCTTCGTAGATTCTTCGTTACGACTTTAATCTGCTTCGAACTGATAAAATTTTTCTCTTGCCTCCATCTTTTACCAAAGATCATTTTTGGATTCACGAAGAAGTGATCCGTTTTCCATTCAGAGCCTCTCATAACTATGTATGTCTATTATTTCGTGCCTAAATCAGGTGTTTACTATAAACAAGCTTTTTCCTGATTATGAGCTCATCAGTTCTTATTGTTCATTTTTGGGTCTCTAAGATGACCAAGTACCCTGTCTGTAACTTAGCCATGAGCATCAACCTAACCATTCATGCCTGCGAGTAGGATGATCCTTCGTCTCGCATTGCAAGTATGAGAACAGAAGAATTCACTAGAGAAAAGTCACTTAAAAAATTGACCAATGTTGATTTTTGTACAAAAAAGTTCTCTCCGGACGTTAAAATTTGAGTTTCTACAAAAACAGTTCCACTGGAACTGTTTCATCAACTAGGAAATTGAGACCAGAAAAAAAAACAATTTTAACATAATAGTACAGTCAATCTATCAAAAAAAGGCCGTTTTCGGAAAAAAATACAATACAAATTTATTTTGCGGAAATCGCTAGAAGAGCATTTAAAAAGCTTAACCTGGAAAATTCGGGATCGTTCAGGTGCGGGTTTTTGAAAAAACTCAGAAAGTTCCTGGAGTTGGTATATTTCGGAAATGGTAGGTTCTTGGGAACATTTTAGAGGACAAAAAATGTTAGAGGCAATGTTTTCTACAACTTTCCTTATTGGGTCAACATGCTGCGATTAAAAGTGTGATTAATAGATGGCGCTAAAGTACCCAAAAAAGCATTTTCTCGCTTTTTGGCACAGAAAACATATTTTTATCGCAAATCTGATTGGTTTAAAAAAAAATATAAATTGGCATGAACAAAGCATTTTTTCTTTTTACCAAGCCATGATTCTATAAAATAATGAACACTTACACGTATTCTCCATGTCGCACGCTCAGCAACAATTATTAGCACATTTGTGAATAGCTCGTTTGATATAAACTTTTAAAAGCCTTCTCAAATAACGTTCAATACTGAATTCAGTATAGTTTTGGAAAAAAATTGATAATAAAAAATAGTGATTCATAATGACAATTTATCATAATTAGGAATTATTTGAAAGTTTTGCTTACGAAAAATTATTTATTCAGTCTGATGTAAAGATTTATTATGTACCCACACTAACGTCGCCCTCGTCGGAAACAATGGGAAATCTACGGTGACAGGTTTGTCACCCTATTACTCGTGAATGGTAAGTCAGTCAAGAAAAATTTTTTTCATAAATTTGGTAGGTTTCTTTGGAAAAAAACTTTTCATAGACAGTTTTGCGATAAACCATTTTTTTCTGGTCCAATAAGCGAGAAAACGCTTTTTTTGGTACTTAAGCGCCATCTATTAATTGTACTTTTCATCGCAGCATGTCGACCCAAAAAGAAAAGTTGTAGAAAACATTGCTTCCAACATTTTTTTGTCCGTCAGGATTTTCCCAAAAACCTACCATTTTCGAGATATATATAATCTAAAAACTTTTTGAGCTTGCTCAAAAACACGCCCCTGAACGATCCCGAATTTCTCTGGTTGAGTTTTTTGAATGGTCTTCTAGCGATTTCCGCAAAAAAATGTTCTATGGCATTTTTTTCCACAAAATTCGACAGATTGACTGTACTATAACAGAAGATTTTTTGACAAAACAGAATGAAGTGCCAAATAAAAAAATTTTGATATTCAACTTGAAAGATTGATTTTCAACGTAGAAGATTAAGTTTCTAATATAAAAAAAATGATTTCTAATATTATGTGTGAATTTTCAATGAAATAGATCAATTTTTTTCCTTAGAAGATCCAGTTCTAACCAAAAATCCTTAATTTTTTTTTCAACCAAATTTCCGAACTTTAGAGCAAACAAACTTATTCCGACGAAAAATAGAATTTCTATTATTTCATTGAAAACAGTTGAATTTTTAACGTTTTGTATCAATTTGTGACTAAAATTATGAACATTTAAGCAATACTTACATTTTCTATATCAAAGAATTTCCGAACGAGAAAGATTTCTGAGTTAATAATACAAGCGTTGATAGGAAAAAAGAATCCTCCACAAAATACAAAATTTATTCAAAAGTAGTCGAATTTTCAACCAAAATACGGAATTTTAAAAAAGGAATAATATTAATTATATTCCAACAAAGAAAAAATCATTTTGAATAACCCTTGAACCAAACAAGATTCTTCATCCAAAACAGAAACTAGTTCCAACCAATTTGTTGAATTGTTAATTAAACAAAATGGATTATTCAATAGAGCAGAAAACTTTTAGTTAAACAGTATCCAATGAGCATAACTAGGGTTTTCAACCAGAAATATGAATTTTCAGCCACGAAGATTAAATTTCTTCCAGGAGAAATTTCCACCCAAATAGTTTATTTTCAACGAAAGGAAGTACTCCTTCATCCAAAAACAAAATATATTATTTTTGAGTTGGGAAAATTAATTTCCAATAAAGGAAGGAACCGATTTTGGAACAAGCTGGTTGAATTTATATTCAAAACAGACGCATTCCAAAGAAAAGGAAATATATTATAACAAAAAATCAACTTTCAGGGGCAAAGACAAATTGTAAATTGTTAAATCATTGAAATTCGTCAATCAAATGTAATATTTGAGTTTTCGTTTCAAAAATAAAGTTTTAACCATGAAAAAAAAACGATAATTCTCCAACTTCATACTTTGGCTTTTATCCAGAGGGCAAAGAGAAACCAAGTAAATGAGAAATAACAACAATGAAAATTTCAATTCACACAAAAAGAACGTTAATACACAAATTTTCCTCTACAAATATAAATTCTTAACCAAAACATGGATTTCTCGGATAAAAAAGTCGAATTTCTACTCAAGAAAGATTTTGTAAGTCAATGGGTGAAAATAGTTTCATACAAACTGGTGAGTCTGTAACTCAAAAATAATAAGATTTATATTCGCAACCTATGAATAATTGACGGAAAAATGTAGATATCAGAGAAAAAATGAAAGTTTTCGAAAAAGTAATCAAATTTGTAGAGCCTGAAAAAACTATGAATTTTTAACTAAGAAGATAAGGTTCCTATAGAAAAAGACGAATTCGTAACCGAATGTACTAATTTTCATGTAAAAAAGGCATTTTTTTCATGAAAAAAGGACAAATTCAAGCCAAACTAAAAAAGTTTAGTTCTCATGCAGAAGAATTCCTTTTCAACCAGAAAGAAATGATTTATTGGAGATGAACATTGAACTGTAAATTATATTAAATTTTAATTAATAATAATTATATTGAATTTTACCAAAGAGTTGGATTTTTAACTAAAAAAGATATAGTGCAAACGAAAAGTAGGACAGTTGGATTTTCGAGTAGATAATTCAACTTTTGGCAAGGAAAAACGAATTTTCCAACGAAATAATTTATCTTTGAACCAAAGGAACAAATCTAAACAGAAAAAAATTGATCGCGTGCTGTTGGCATGTTAGCAGGCGATTGGCGTCCCCCTGCGTAGTTAACTCAACCAATTATGATTCGTTAGGAATTACGTTTACCCCGTTAGGGATTATAGCTTAATGGTACCAAAAAGAAGAGGTTTTCAAACCATTGTTACGATCCTCTTCATTGTAAAATTTCAATGGAAATAATAATATTGTTGAAATTCAATTAGTGAATACACATGAAAAATCTAGAGACATCAGAGTATTTACACTCGAATACATCTCGTTGAAAAGCGTATTTACGCTCTATTAATCATGTACGCTAATTGCCTTCAATAACAAACATCATTAATCTGCAGCGCTCAAAACTAAAGTAGAGGGTCTGCTTTTCACCCATAGCTAGAATTTGCAATGTCAGTAAAAATTAATTTTTTATAGTCCTATATAAATTCAGGATAATTACTTCAGGCATAGACAGGATAATTAGTTTTTGTTAATTGAAAACAATCACCCTATGAATATTTTTCTTCCCTTTTTGTATCGCTTTTTCTATTTCTTCAAATTTTTCCAGAATTTCTTCAGATTCTTTCAGATTATCCTGTATACTCTCTTGAATCGGAACTTAATTGATGAAGACCAATAAGAAAATTGGGCTATTTCTCCTGGAATGTTGATCAATTTTCATTGAAAAGTGTACTATAATATTTTTAGTGCCAAAGTCATCTCTGTTGATTGAAAATTATTCTGGTTGTTCAATAATTCCACTTTTTTCTTGATGATTCATTTTTTGTGTGTGAAAATAATTATTTTTGTTTCAGTTTCTGAAAGTTCATTATATTGATTGAAAATTCATATTTTCGGGTTTGGTAATTCAAAAATTATGTTGAAAATTGAATTATTTCCTTGAAAAGACTTTTTTTTTTTGGCAAAAATTGAACTGTTTCTTTCTATGGACTGAGAATCATTTTAATGTATCCTGACAAAACGTCTTTTTGGCTTGGAAATTCAACAATGCAATTTAAAATTCAACTGTATTTGTTTGAAGTTAAATGTTCTCTCGTCGAATGCTCAACTTTTCGGTCGGAGAATCAGATTTCTTGGTTCAAATTTTGGTAGAAAATTTGTTCTTTCATTATTGGAAATCATTAACCCAATTATAAAATTTACTCATCCATCAATGATTGAAAGTGTAATTTTTTTTTTTCAATCAATCTTCTGAATCGAAAATTCAACTTCTTGGTTGAAAGTTCAATTACTTAGTTGGAATTGTATTTAATCAGTTATAGATGAAATCTCCAAGATGCAAATTCAACTTTTTCGTTAAAAAAATATTTTTGCTAGGCTCAAAAATCAGTTTTTCCAACTGCCTTTTTAACGGCTCCATTTTTAAATTAAAACTGTTTGTTTCTAGTTAAAATTCAACTGTTTTGGTAAAAAGTCGGCCTGCTTGGTCTCAAATTCTTTAATTGTCGTTAGGAATAAAACTGTTTTTGGGGAGATTTTCTTTTTCGGCGCGAAAATTCATTTGTCTGATAAAATTTCTATCTTTCTTTCCAAAAATAAATTTTTTTAATGGAAAGGTCATCTGTTTTGGCGTATGGTTCAATTATTTTGTAAAAAACTTGTTTTCATTACATTTCAAATTTTACATTTTTCTTCGATGATTCTACTCTTTGGTTCAGTTTGACTGTTTCTTATTTCAAATTGGAATGTTCTTTATCAGACATTTTTTACTAAAAATTGAAACGTCTCCCAAAATTTTTTCTTCTTTTCTTGGGTCTCAAGTTTTATTTTCGCAAAGTCGACTACTTCGTAAAAAATTCCTTGTTTGGATGGGAAATTTATCCTATAATAATGTTTATATCGTATAAGCAATCAAATCAAACAAAATTCAGCCAGAAATGTTTGTAATTGAATTTGAAAGAGACTGATGAAGCCGAATTTTCAAAAATTCTTTGTTTAAATTTTTTTACAAAATATGGCGTGATTTGAAAATTTCGGGCCATGAACTAGATAAACCATATAGAATTTAAGGAGTTTGAGGCATAGTTGATTTTGAATTTGCCATTAGTTTTACGGAATAAATTTGTTCAAACAAATTCTTTGAACAAACTCATTCTCATTTCAATCTTCTTGCAAAATCCAAACGTCTACAAGAAAATGAATGATAAAACGAATGCAACATATGTTGAGCAAAGGGTTTTTTCTTGCGCTTATTTCAGATTTGTCATTAATTTCGAAAAAAAATGGTTGGAACGAATTCTTTTTTCCAGATTAATTGTGTATTCATAACAAATTGCATTTTTAGAAGAGAACTATTTTTGAATCTAAATGTACAGGGATAAATGTGTTCTTAGTATTGATTGAGTTTTTTCAATTATTCTGTTGGAACAAATAAATTATTCGATGAAATGGATTCATTAGTAAGGTTGTTTTTTCTATTTGGTCACTGATTCTGCGAATGTTTCTTGTATTTCATATTACATTTAAAATGGAATGTTTTATCTTATATTCGATTTGGAATGCTTCAATTCCTAATACTTCAAGTGACAATGTTGCATTCTACATAAAATAGATCAGTTTTTACCTAAATAGTTGGATTTCCTACCAAAAAAAGGAAATCCTACCAAGTTATTTAGTTTAGAATTGAAAAAGAATTATTCTCATGAAAAATGTCATGATTGATCATTTAATCGAAAAAGGTATTTATTTGGAATAAAAAAAAATCTGCCCGCTGCGCGGGCACATTCTCATCGCGCGCTTCGCACGCGGCTTGCTTCGCTCGCAAGTTTGAGCGCGCCTACGGCGCGCGCCTTTCGGATCTCGCGCTTCGCGCTACGCGCTCGGCCTTTGTACCTCCCTACAGTTTTATATAGAGCTTGTTTAACTCAAAAGCTTAATGTCGAC
>WSXT02118616.1:0-25192 GCA_011762715.2 Neuroterus valhalla | reverse complement strand
CACAAAATCGTCTAAACATCATCGACGAAGCATGATTTGAAATAATATTGTGAGATTCATTCTATTGGAATTTTCACATTAGATTTTCAGATATTACTTTACTAAAATGTATTTTACAGATGAAAAAAGAACTACATAATTAAACAATGTCCCACTAATTATGGGTGGATCGGAGGAAATCGCAAATATAACTTTTTTTTGTCCAAAGGAGAGCAAGTCCTACAATTTGTGAATAATGTTACCATTCAACCCGATTACTCGGATAATGATAACTCAGACGATATCGGAAACACTGTATGCGATGTACCTTCGAGCGATGATTGGAGCGACAGTGATTCGAAAAGCGAATAAATGTATCATTTTTTACTGATAATAATAAAGAATTTCCGATGGAATATCACAAGAGATTATATATTTTATTGTAAATACACTCATTTTTCATTTGATTGTATGATATCCATAAAAGTAATTGCGAAATATCGCTGCAAAATAGGACAGATGTACGACCGAGCGCGTGCAGGGCCGAACGGCGCAGCGCGGAATTCGGGGGTGGCAGGCACTTGAAAGCAAGCGCCTTGACATGCCAGGCACCTTGAAATGATTTTCTTATGCCCTTAAGAAAAGCATATTCAATTTTTAGCCTTTAAACGAGAAGTGCGAAAAATCTATAATTTTTTTCGCAAATTTTAATTGGCAGGCAGGACTTAGCAAACGATTTCGCGTGCCAGGCACTCGGGGTCATATTTGGCAGAGTTGAAAGTATATTCGTGCAAATTTTCAGCCCCTATAAGAATGATGCATATATTCTTGCAAAAATGTCCCGTAAAAAATTATTTATTAAAAAACGCAAACGCTTCGAGCTGCCAGGCACGCATCTTCAAATAGTACCAAGTTGATACTATATTATATAATTTTTCCAGCCACTATAAAATGGGAGCATCTTTTTTTCACTGGCTCTTGGACTAATAGGAAATCAAACTCCAATTTCGAGCTGTCACTACAGATGTCAGAGACTTTTCTCCTGTACGGGTTTGTGTGTCAACATTTAGACTTGACAAATATTTATATAAATTTATGGACGAGACTATTTCGCCCATTTTTTTCGGCTTAGCAGCATGCTTGCCTCATTTTGCCTGATAAAGCTGGCGAAATAATGAAAGAAGCTTATTTCGCGCACCGGAATGTGTAAGAAGTGGTAGAAGGGCAAAATATTATAAATAAAATAAAATTATTATTCATAATTATACTATAAACTTTATCATCGCACAAGCAAAACATGAGACGCGAGTAAAACAAATATAACCCCAAAATTTTTAGTGGTTATTACCATCTCAGTTAGGTGGAGCAAACATCGAATGCGCAAAATTCGAATTTTATTGTACTTGCTATCATCGCGACGATTGAAATGATTCAGTTTCAACAGATTTTATTTGAACTTATTCAATTTCAATAATTTGAAATCTCCTATCTCCTAAATTTAAAATTTTAGGTTTCAAAATGGTTCGTGTTGAATATATAAAGTTCAGAACAACGAGTGTTACGCATTGTTTCATTTTTTCGAAGATGATTGATTAATTATGGAACTAAATGTTTTCAAATCAGATAATTAAAATTTTGAAATTTTGCATTCAAAGTGCTCAAAATAATACTTCCAATTTTTTCTGTTTCAAGTTTTTGCCATCCAAATTAAATAATACCGAGATAAGAATGGTCAAAAATGAATATTTTCGAATGAACTTAGCAAATGTAGAATTTGAATTAATCTCAATTGGAAGAATCAAGAAATGCTTTTTTTCATAAAAAATTTGGAAAAGGGGGCAAATTCAAATTGTAATTATTTGAAGTGGAATGATTCTCAATCAGAAAATGTTTACGACTGAATAATTCTACATATAAAATTGGAAGAATAGAACAATTGATAATGGAAACGATTTTGAATGTTCTAATTTATGAGCGAAGTCCTCTAAAATAGAATAATTGAAACTTGAAATTTTTTGAAATGGAACGATTTTCGATTCCAAATTTGAGAATAGGATGAAGGTCCTACAATTTCAGATTGAATAAATTCGAATAAAAATCTATCAAAATTCAAGATTCTGGAATTAGAATCTTATTATCTTGTTTCATCTCGCTCAAAATTATGTGAATAAAGTTTTGTTATCCAGAAAAGTGAATTTGATATATCTACATTTACTCATCACCCATATTAGTTCATATATGTAGTAAAATTTTTTTGTCATAAATATGTAAGATCATAGAATCTTTATTTTCTCGTAAGTAAAAGTTCTGATTTATCTTTGCGAAGCGTCTTTTCCTAGATCACAGCAACACAATATTGTTTGACTCAATCCCAATGTTTTTTTTTTAACATTAGAAAATGTATGCAGTTCTGCACTAAGTCATTTCTCGAACTAAAAATCTTTATTTGAAAACTTTCAAAATTGGATAATTTCATATCACAATTTTAGAATAAGACAGCTTCATGTTGAGAGGCAAAATAATTCATAATTTAAAAATGTTCAAAGTTTGATAAATACAAATTCAAATTTCCAAAATGGTTTCATCTTAAATGGAAAGTTATCGAAATTTCATTTTTTTCTCAATAAAACGTTGATAACTGAACAATTTCAAACGAACATCTCTCAAAACTTGAATAAGTTCATATTGGAGGTAAAGTTTTTCTGCAATAAATAATTGGAATCATAAGAACATAATTTTTTCGCAAGTCTATGCTCTCAAATAGAACAAAAGTGAATGAGTCATTATGTTTGATTTCAATTCGTTGAATATTGTAAACGTTAAATTTGAACTTATGGATAAAAAAAATAGTACTCAATAAAGTTTTGAAGAATTTCTGATGCAGTATTATATTTCAAAATAATTTTTCATCAAAGGAATATTATTTTCAAACTTTTTTTATTTTTAAAAGTTCAAAGACTAAACCGTCTTGGCCTTTGAGCCTTCTTTGACATTTTGAGGTTATATTTGTTTCACTCGCGTCTCATGTTTTACTTGTGCGATGATAACGTTTATAGTGTAATTATAAATAATAAGTTAATTTTATTAATAATATTTTGCCCGACTCCCTCTTTTCACATATTCCATTGGGCGAAATAAGCTACTTTCCTTATTTTGCCAGGTTCATCGGGCGAAATAAGGCAAGAATGCAAGAATTTAACAGGTGTTTTTGGGAAGTATATATTAGTAAGAAAAAACTCTCTTTGTATGAAGTATGAAACTTCGAATCACGTTCGTTTCAAGTTTCCAAGAATGCAGAAACGTACGTTCTAGTATCATACGACAGGAAAAAAAAAGATAATTTACACCTATTTTTTTAGGCAAGAAGTATGATGGCCCCGAAGTAGACGTATGGTCGTTAGGAGTCATCCTCTATACATTGGTGTCCGGCTCCCTGCCTTTCGATGGTTCGACGCTGAGAGAATTAAGAGAAAGAGTACTAAGAGGGAAGTACCGAATCCCATTTTATATGTCCACCGACTGTGAAAACCTCTTGAAAAAGTTTCTGGTGCTCAACCCGACGAAACGGGCCTCGTTAGAGGTACGTGGCGATAAGGTTCGATCATATTTTGTATCTTTACTATTCTATTCTTAGAATAGTCAAGATTCTTTCTGGCATTTTGTTCATGATATATCTTAGTTAAAACCAATTTCTGTATTGCTTACATTTCGTAGAATAAATTAACCTCCCTTCGCAATTTAAACTTCGCACCAATATATCCTTTCAATTCTAAAAGCCACACTCAGAACTAGCAATGTGCCTTTTCCAGGGTGTCTACCGCACCTGGATGACCAGGAATTTTCAGGGAATGCAATTTGTGTTAAAAAAACAGGGATTTATCAGGGAAACTGATTAAAGAATCTGGAATTTTTCAATTTTAATGTACACATACACGTACAAGTAACGGATTTTTACTTCTTTGCAGTACATGTAAAAGTGATTAGTTTTCACTTTCTCGCAATAAGTCCCGCCTGTTGGGTTGACATAAAAAAGGAACAATTTTTCGTATGTACTTGTAAACATAAAACATGAAAAATGAGACTTGACGTATTTTGGTGCAAGCTCTTGAAGCTAAATGACATGCAAAATTATATGAATTAATTTGACTTGATGAAAAAAGTTATGATTTTATCTCATGAAAATGTAGCATTAAAACGAAGTTTCTCAGTGAATCAAAATTGCTTGGTTGGAAATCAAGAAAAAAATTCTCTGATTGCTCAGCAAGTCATATGTGATGCCATTCGTGTAATGGCGAAACCGTTACACGAGTTTGTTATTGATAAAAATGTATTAAAAGAAGTGAGGATTTCATCTTCAGCTTTCAAAAAAGCAACGGCTGAAAATAAAAAGCAAGATAAAGATCACGATCAAGCATCAATCGTAAAAAGGATAACAGTTATAAAAAACCGTTGAAACAATTTGAATGCTAGGTCATGAAATATCATCGTTCGTTATTTTCATAAACTATTCTATATTAAAATCTCATTTACTATGTCTTTAAAAATGGATACTAATTAAAATGCTTATTATTTTTGATAAGTCGCAAAAATTATCAATGTTTGAAATAATTCATTATACGTGATAAATATTTAATATTGAATGTCCAACAATTTGTTCAAAGTGTTTATAAAGTTTTATGTAATAAGAAGATCGGTGAAAAAATGTATTTAATGGCATAAGTTATACCTGGAAAAAGTGAAAATTCACCCTGGAAAACCTGGAATTTTCAGGAAGTTTATTTTCAAAAATATGGTAGATATCCTGCTTTGCAGAAATTTATCACTTCTAAACAATTAGTTTGATCTTTAAGCCAAAAAAATTGGTTTCCATCCAAGAGAGAAGAAATTTTAATAAAAAAAGACGAATTTTCAACAGAGAAATTTAAATTTTCGAAAAAAAAAGAAGATAGCAACCAAGTATTTGAACTTTCTAGCGGAAGGAAAGAATTTAAAAAAAAACTGTAACGTTCAACCACGTAAAAGAGTTTTCAACCTACAATGACGAATTGGATTGTTTCTCTACAAAAAATATACTAATTCTTATATTTTAACCAAAAAATTATCTAAAAATTTCAAATCTAATACAGTAATTCAAGAAAAAATTCCAAACGATGGAAATAGTAGTCGATATTTCAACAAAAAAAATTCAAATTTCAAATAAAAAAACAGTGGAATTCAGATTCATTTCTAACTGAAAAACTGAAAACATTAATTCTCTAGAAAAAATGTGTAAATAGTTAAATTCTTCAACCAACAAAATAAATGTTCAAAAGGTAGTGTAACTTTTCACTAAATTTTCCATAATTCAAGAAAAAATTCCAAACGATGGAAATAGTAGTCGATATTTCAACAAAAAAAAATCAAATTTCAAATAAAAAAACAGTGGAATTCAGATCCATTTCTAACTGAAAAGCTGAAAACATTAATTCTCTTGAAAAAATGTGTAAATAGTTAAATTCTTCAACCAACAAAATAAATGTTCAAAAGGTAGTGTAACTTTTCACTAAATTTTCCACTAAAAAACAGTTAATTCTCAACCAAAAATTGAGAGAAGAATGAATTTATAAAGAAAAAAACAACGTACTTTGTTGATAGTTCATCTTTTTTGGTAGAAAATATTCCTTCAGTTGAAAATTCAATTATATTTCGTTGAATGTTGAACTCTTTTGTTGAAGCTTCATTTGTTGGTTGTTTAAGATTTATCCTTTTTGTTGAAACTTTATCTCCGTGAACGTATGTTTTTTTTTATTGAAAATTAATTTTTTAATTGATGGAGCTATTCCACTTTTGGTTAAGCATTGATATTTTCGTAAAGAAGTTGATTTTGGCTTCAAAGTCCAACAGTTTCATTTGTAATTCGTCTTTCTTAGCAGAAAATCAATCTTCTTGGTAGGAATCCCATATTTTTAGTTGACATTTCAACTACTTCATTAAAAGTTGAACTATTTTTTGAAAATATCTAGCCTTTTTGGTAAAAGTTTAAAATATTCAGTTGTAAATGAACGTTTTTGTTGGATTGTACCTGTTTTGTAGCACTTTTGTCTTTTTGGCTTGAAAATTCAACGGTTTTGAGAAAAGTTTACCAATTTGATTGAAAATTACCTTTTTCATTTCAACCTCATATTTTTCACGTAGAATTAATGTTCTGGTAGAAAAACTAAATTTGTCTTCGGATCAAAAATTCAATATTTCGAGCACATTGTTACTAAAAAGATAGTCTCCGAAACAAATACCTAATTCTGATTTTGGCGGGAAATCTGAATTACAAGATTTTCCTCTTTTCTTTTGGAAAAATTTAAGTAGTTTTTAGAAAGTTGATACGATTGTTATACCCGTTTTTATTTAGTAGCTGCTAATTTTCATGTAGTATGATTCCTTCCTTTATTTAGTTTTGAAGCTTTATAAGATACGTAGTTTGTTGAGTAGCGAACACTTATTCCAAAAGTTGAAGTCAAGAAAGTCTATTGAGAGATTGGCATTTCGATTTGTAAATTGTATGCATTGAACCAAATGGATTTGGAACGTTAAGTCACTTTGTAGCATGTTTTGTTAATGAACTTACATATTTATTCAATTAAAGAAAAAACGAGAGGAGTTGAGAAAATTGAATAGAAGGATTCATATCAATTTTTCGAATTGCAGAATATTATGAAAGATAAGTGGATGAATATGGGATACGAAGATGATGAATTGAAACCATATTTAGAACCAGAACCTGACTATAAAGACCACAAGAGGATAGGTGAGTCTGCCAGTATGTACATAACACTTACTACTTGTTGTTTTTATTACTTAGTGCACCCTCAACTAGACACTCTGCTTCTAATATAACGAAATTGAAAAGAACGTTTAGCCCTGATGATTCATTTTTCCTGAATCTTAACCTTAAAGAAAAATGCTCTAATTCATTCAAAAACGTTTACTAAAATTCCTCAAACTATCTTTTTTGAATGTTACTAAAAATAAAGCAAGAGTGTCTAAATTGCTGCAGTTCTTGAAATTCAAGTGCTGTAGGCAACAAATGGTCGTTAGTTATAAGATTAAAGATGTATCAGTCATATTATCGAAATAAGTATATGTTGCTGTATTGATAAATAATAATGCATTGTAAGAATTTTGTACAATTTTCAACGTTTGAGTTATACAGATTTCAAAATTAATCTTTTTTGTCAAGTACGATCTGATACATCTTTGCATGAAAATCGTTCAGCAAAGACGAGTCTTTTTTATTTTATTTCGAATTTAAAGAATAAATATTTTGCTAATGAAATATCATAGGATTTAATATGTTTACTACTCGTCTTTGCTATTAGAATTAAAATTGGCAGATATATTTGGCAAAATTTCTTCATTCAGAAAGTAGTTTATCACGGTTGCTACAAGTCAGAGAATTCCGAATTTGAATTCGTTTTCAATATAATTTGAATTTATTAAATTTGAAGTCCGGGAATGTCAGGGAATTTTTGAAAAAAGTTGTTCATAAAATTATGTGTGACTATCATCACTAAAAATGCTTAAGATAAATTTGAAAACAAAATGTTATATTGCATTAACATCATTATTCTTCTAGAAGGTTGTTTTATCGCGTGAAAGGAAAATTAATTATGGTCAGGGAAATAAATTTTGAAAATGGGATTTTGTTCCAACCGTTTGTCCAGAAATGCTAGTCTTTTACATAGTTTTTTCTTTTAGAATAATTGAAGTAATTCTGAATTGATTTGTTTAAATTCCAGAAAAAAAGGTTTTGCCAACGGAATGGATATTGCATGGGAAAAGTTAATAAATTAAAAAAGAGTTTATTTTTATCTAACAAAATGTTATGCCTATTCTTACTATAAAGAAAAGTGTTCAAATGGAATAAAATTATCAAATTGAACTTTTTTCAATATATTCTTTCATTCTAGAAGCTGTAGAAGTAGATTTTTCAATACGAAATTTTGAATCTATTTATTGTTAATAACAAATGGAAAAGAAGTTCAAGTAAACTTGAATTTTTATCAAATTATGACTTAAATCACGCTTATTGCGGAAATCCTGTAGGTCAATATATTTAATTATTAAAGCAACCTACTTTATTAGATGTGACTATGCGTTTCGCAACTGTGTGTTACAGAGGCGTTAGCAATTATGGGATATTCGAGGAGTGAAATCGAGGACTCATTAGGACAAGCAAAATACGACGATGTGTTTGCCACTTATCTTTTACTCGGCAGAAAAACGACTGATGTGAGTTCATTTTTATTTTATTTGGAAAATAATATATCAATTATTTTTCAACAACTGAAACGAATCATTCGTTTCGTTTTTATCACAGAAGGAGAATATGAAGTATATTCCAATCTCGTTTTCTTTCAAGAAGCGCAACAAAAATATTTTGAAGTTTCGTTTTGCTATTACAAATAAAACAAAAGTTTTATCAAAGTTCTTTCTTTTTTCTTTTGAAGAAATCTATCTGAAAACCAAAGTGAAGGAAACTCGAAGTCTCCTAGTTAAAAGTAAGGTCTCCCAAGGTAGAACATTTTCAAGTTAGAGGTTTTTTATTTAAAAACATTCTTTGATAAATACGAAAGCTATCTAATTTATTTCGTAAATTCTATACGGAATAAATTCAAACTCAAATATTCGTTTCAGAAACAAAAACAGCAGGAATACAATTTTTTGTCGCTTCTTAACGACTGAAACGGAACAATTTATTCTTCATTTATTTTGGTTCGTTCTGATACTTGTAATATATTTTATTAATGAAATTTATTTTCGCTTCTAGCCCGAGAGTGATGGTTCGCGGTCTGGCAGTTCGCTGTCTCTACGTAACATTCCACCGCAAGTCAGTTCAGGTGGAGGTGGCGGAAGTGGAGGAGGAACAGGAGGTGCAGTTCAGAGTCCGTCGCATCGAGGAGTTCATCGTAGTAGTTCTGCAACTAATCCTAAACCCAGTAGAAGGGCTTCTTCCGGTGGGGAGACTCTTCGTAAGTTATTAATTTTCCAGAACCCTATTTCCGAAACTAAAGTTCCAGTTAAGGGGTTGATTACTCCGATTTTGGTATACGCCAGATTGCAAGATTGCAAAATTGCAAGATTGCATGGGTTCGCAAAAGATTGCACAAATAGGCCAGTGGAATCACACATAAAAGTCGCTCGAATTCACAATAATTCCTATGGTCCTAAAAAAAATTATGTGGTTGTTTTTTCATAAACTGAATATAAAACAAGATTTTTCGAAACGCGACCCCATTAATTGTCTCCCAGAGGAGAGGCACTTTTATTGCCAGCGAAAAGACAAAAGTTCCTCTTAAAAGGCCCACAGTCCAAAGGATAAATTTTATTAATAAGCTTTTTATAAATATCAATTTTTCTGAGTACTGAACAGTTTGCAAATCAAATATGATAATAGTGACAAATTAATAAACACTCAGAACGATTTGCAAAATGTTTGTAATTTTCGGTACTTCTACAAAAATACTCATTTATTAATTTGCTATTTTGAAATGGTTGCCAGCATTTAAACGTTTTGCAAACTCGTTACTTATGATATCTCAACATTTTCGACATTTGCTACTCAAAAATGTAATAAAAATTTGAAAAACCATTACTTGCCTTGAGTACTCTCGAAATTTTTAGAAATAATAAAAATCCATTAAATTAAGCAGAAATCATCGAAAATTCGAGTAAAAATCCCTTCAATATAAATGAAATCAATATTATTCATTAAAGATCACTAAAATCAACCTTTTAAATCTATAAATTTCTCTGACACCTGAGATTCAGTACAATCTTTCGAATATAATTGCTTGGAGTTCCTAGGAATTCCCTTAAATGTCATTTCATATATTACCCAAATTTCTCTAATAATTCCATAAAATCGAACCTACAAGTTTTGGAAATCCTACGAAATTCCATGAAATCTTTCGAACATTTTTGGTATCTGTTGTATTAGTTGAAAATCTTTTAAAACCCCGTAAATCCTTTGAAATGATTGGAGGTCCTATAAAGTCCCTCAAATCTAGTAAAATCCATCAAAATCTCTAGAAATTTTTGGCAATCCTACAAAACTGTGACTATCCTTGCAATTTTTCGAATCTATTGTAAATTCTTTGGGATTTTTCAAAATAACTTGAAATCCTAAAAATCCTTCAAAATTTAGTAAGTTTCATTATATCCCCAGATATTGTTGAAATACGTTGAAATCTTTTCCAGTCCAATTTACTTTATTCAATAAAGTTCTCTAGAAATTCAATAAAATCCCTCGAAATTCATTAAAATCTTGAAAAATCGTATAATTTCAGTAAAAGATGTAGAAATAATTGGAAATCCCTTAAATATATTCATCTTCTGAAATTCCTCAAAATATCGTAAAATCTCTTGAAATTTCATTTATTTTCCGAAGATCTGTAGAAGTCCTGTAAAATAAACGTTAAAATCCTTTGGAATGTTTGGAGTCGCTAGGAATTCTCTGAAATTTTATTTTATTCCATTTTTTCCTTGAAGTTTTTATAAATCGATCATAAAATCTAGAAATCTCAGAAAATTCTTTGGAATCTGTTTAAATAGATTCAAATGTTTCTGAGGGTCCCCTTCAGAAATCGTGAAAAATTCCTTTGAATCCCTTGAAATTCTCCAAAAATCTGTGAATTCCTCGGAATCTTCTAAATAACTTCAAATCTTCAAAATAAGTCAAATTTTATTACTTCCTGCGTATATCTTCAAATAAAATTTGATTTATTCCCCAAAGTTCTCTGGAGATTGATTGAAAGCCAGTAAAATCCCTTGAAATCTTTAGAAATCGTACAAATCCATTGAGAGAGGTAGACATTTTTCGAAATTTCGGAGTATAAAATATATTAAACTTATCCATTACTGTTCTTTATTGTAAACCGTTGAAATGCTTAGCAATTTTTGGGATGGCTAAGAAACCCTCAAGATTCAATTTAATTTATTTTTGTTTTCCACAGTTTTCTGGAAGCCCCTTCCAAATCTGTAAATCCTCCGGAATCATCTCAATCCCTTGAAATCACTGAAAATCGTTAAAAATTCATTGAAATAAGTAGAAGTAATTGGAATTTACTCAAATATAAATAAAATTGAACTTATTCATTAAAGTTCTCTAGAAATATCGTTCAAATTGATGGAAATCTTTGACATCCCATGAAATCTTTTAAATCCTCATAGATTTATTTATGTCTTTTGAATCTTTTGAAGTTCCTCGAAACACCTTGAGATACTTTGAAATATTTGTAGCTGCTAAGATGCCCTGGAAGTTATTTTAATTCCATTCATTTTCCTAAACCCTCTCGAAATTCTTTGAAATCTTTGTAAATGTTCTGGAATCTCGTGAAATCCTTTGAAATCGTCTGAAAAAATGAAAATTGATTAAAATCTAGATGGAAATCATTTGGAATCCTTAGAATATACATTAAGTAAAACTTATCAGAGTTATTTTCAGAAAAGTCGTTTGAATTCCAAAAAATCTTTGAAATTTGGTTAAATCTCTTGAAATTCTCTAGAATCCTTTAAGATTCTTGAAACCCGATGAAATTCTCCAAGATTAATTGAATTGTTAGAAATTCCATAAAATCATTTTAGGAGACTGAAAATCCGTAAAATCCATCGAAATGCGTTGAAGTCCTCTGGAAGCCCTTAAAATCGCCTTAAATATTTTGGAATATTTGGAAATCTCTGGAATTGTTAGAAAACTCGCGGAATTTTCATGAAATCTGACGGCATCACTGAAAACCCATAGAAATCCCCCAAAATTTTTTGAAATCCATTGATTTTAAGTCTTCTCAATTTTCTTAGAACGCTATTTAATTCCTTAAAACCAGTAGTACATCATGTTAAATCCCTCGAGAAAATAATTCGTTTACAGTTTCTCTATTTTTCGCAATCCATTTCTTCAATGTTTTAGCATTATCTGTTTCTATATTGTAATTATTTTCTGTAATGTTTTTTCTAGAATCTCAAGAAAATTAAAAGAAAAGAATTATTTTTTTATTGTAAAAAAATCATTGTAGACCTATACTAAAATTCCTATGATATTTTCCTCTAGGTGGAGCACCAAGTCCAGGTAACACAACGAATCACAATCATGCCACGACTGGAACCGGTGGAACGGTAGTTGGAAGTGGCGGTAGTAATTTCAAAAGGCAAAATACCGTGGACGCTGCTACGATCAAGGAAAACAGCGCCCGTGTCGCTGCATCTAGACCATCTGCGCCCAAAAATAGTCCTGGACAACTCGATACCAGTGAGTTTTCCTTTTGCTTTAAGCCGAACGATTCTCGTCATTCTATTCGAGAAACTTGGTACAGTTATGTCGCTTTCTATCTGCGGTAAGGTTACGGCTTCTTCTTGGTTGCAGTCTTTTCAACCCTAATTCTGATCCAAAAACTCTCATCTAATCCTCTTTCATCATCAGTCAGATATAAACTCGCATCCCAGTTTAACAGTTCCATTTTCAGTCACTAATACCACTCCTATCCTCTTTATTTAATAAATCTATAGTTCAAGCTTCTTTGATTTCGAGACTTGAATAGACATAATTCTTTTTGCATCAATATAATTTCATTTTGATTCGGGAATTCAATTTACGATTGGCTTTCCATGCATGGTCTATGAAAGATTCAACTTAATATTATGACTGATAGTAGGTTTTAAATAATAAGAATTCTTTTCTTCTGAATTGTTGAAATTTGGTCAATCAATATTTTTATATAATGTAAAATGCTCAATCTGGAGATTTGAGATGAAACCCTGGGTTGCGGGATCGTTTTTCTACCTTGCCCCAATCATCTCGTCATTTGTATCATTAGTTGTTTTTATTTCGTTTACACATCATATCCCCGCTTTGTTTTGTGTTGGATTATATCTAATGAGTCTTGCAGTGTCAATGTTTATTCAAGGCGTCGGAACGAGTCCCGGAGGCAAGAGCAGAGTGGGAAAGATTAATACGATGAACGCGGGTGTTGGAGCCATTCGAACATCTACTACCCCTGCTGCTGGATCCATCGGTCGACGCAGCACCATCTCCTACGATCAAGCCAAGACTTCTTCGTCAACTGAAAGAACCAACGATGTACCCAGGTACGAGAAAAATCCTCGTTTTTTAATATATAATCTGCAGAATGTGCTTCTAATCAAAATCAAAGGATAGTCACTTCTAAAATTTCAAAATGCATTCTCCCATTAAATTCGAGACGAGAAATAATATGTACTAATCTTTGACACATAAAATGTGCTAGTTACTGGTGAAGCGAAGAAGTGTTGCTTTTGAATTTTCCCGCGAAAAGTTTTTCCAGATCAGAGGTTATGTTTAAAGCGCCATCTATAAATTACGTAACACATGGTGGGGATGATGTTATCTGTTACATGAGGAAGGGAGGTTAGTTGCTGTTACCCAATACCTTTTTTAATCTACTATATAGAAAAATGATGTATAAAAGACTAATATTCTATTTATCGTTCAGAATTCATCTCTTTTTTTGGTACACAACTGGTATTTCTGTGTTAAAAATAAACTCGTCTTTTGACATTTTTACTTTTCGGGTAAAAACGCAACGGTTTACTAAAAAATGCATCTTTTTCCATAGAAAAATCAACTATTTGGTTAAAAATTCAACGAATTAAGTGAAAATGTATCTTTCTGGATTGGAAATTAATTTTTCTTTTGAACATTAATATTTTCGGGTCGAAAATTCGAACGTTTCGTGGAACGTTCGTCTTCCTGGCTTAGAAATGAAACATGTTGTATTAAAAAATCTTTTTCTTTACTGAAAAATATTTTTCGCCTGACTTTGTTATTCAAAATTCTTATTTTTTGGATGAAATCATTATTTTGATGCAGAGATAAAATATTTATCAAATAAACTAATCTCTCTTGGTATGAAATTCAACTGTTTTGATGGAAAGTAATGTTTTTTACTCTTCTTTTCAGAAAATTTTTCTTTCTGGATTAAAAATATTCATCTTTTTTTTCATCCAGGATTAAGGTTGGAAGGAAATCATTTGTCAAAAAATTAACTGTTGTGTTGAAAATCCATCTTTTTCAGTTGAAAATTCAACTATTCTGTTCAGATTCAAATTATTTAGTACTCAAAACTATTTTGTTAAAAAGTCATCTTTAATGTTGAGAAAACCTTCTTTCTTCGTTCAAAATTCAACTTTCTTCTAGAAAATCACCATTCTTACTCGGAAAATCAACTATTTGCTCGAAAATGCAACTATGTAACTAACTTTTTCTCATTTTTGCTGAAAATTCAACTAAGTAGTTGAAGATTTTTCTTGTTTTGGTCGAAAATTCAACTTTATCGTTGAACATTCGTCTTTTTGGATAGAAAGTTCGTCCTGTTGGATTTAAAATTATTATTTTTTTATATAGAAAATTTATCTTTGATGTTTAAAGATGAATTGTTTTGTTGAAAATTATAATTTTCTGTTTGAAATTGATTGATTTTCTGGAACATTTAACTGTCTTCTAAAAATTCCCAGTTTTTTGTGAAGAATTCAGCTGTTTGTTTTTTTTTTTAATTCTATTTTTCGGTCAGGAAATTGATTAATATTAATACCTTTTTTTATTTAAAAATTCAACTATTTTTCTCAAAGAGTAATCTTCTTTCGTTGCAAATTGAACTGTTCTGTTTGAAAATTCGTTATTTTGAAATGGAAATTTATTCTTCGTTGTAGAAAATTGATTTTTTTCAAATTCAACTAGGAAGAAAATATTTGAGAACATTAGTTGATATAGGCCTGGAAGCGATAGAGGGGTAAAACCATTTTGTTGCTACTTGTTACATGGGGAAAGGTAGGGGTGAAAGGAGTGGCCAAAAATGTGTTACGTATTTTATGGATGGACTCTAAGCGTGGTCTGAAATTTTTCCATGCAATTCTGGCGTTAAATTGGTCTATGTTGACTCGACCTTCTTTTTCCTTCCAAATTTGAAAAGAATTTATACTGCCTTGAAGTTTCGGAAATGACTATATTGTACAAATGTGAATATATCTAGATACTTTGTTTTTTGAATAAAAAGCTCGTCTGTTCTAACATGTTTGATTTTACTAACGAAGTAGATGACAGAGCATACTTTACGAGAAGTAGACACAATAATATAAAAAGTAGATGAAATATAAGAAGTATGAGTTTAAAATGGAGAAAGAAATATTAACAAGAAAATCTGTCTTTAAAGTCAAAAGTGGGTACTTGTTTGCTGCATCGCTCTAGCATGCTGGCTGCTGCCTGACATTCATTAATTTCATATTTCTCACATTTTAATACTTGACAGATTTATAGACTTATAGAGGATCGGACCATTTCGATACTTCTTGAAATGCAAAAATGCTTCTTATTTCACTATTCTAAGTCTCAGACTCCCAGATTTACACAATTTCTTTGTTTGAACTACAGTCTTAGAATTAGGTTTGCAAACACGAAACAGACATGAACATTGTCATTCATTCATTCATTCCTTCATTTGCTAGATTATAAATATAATCTGTAATATCATTTTATGTAATGATCATGATCATTGAATTTATAACTTTCAATTTTTTCAAGGGATTCATATCAGTTTGATTCGGTTAATAAGCCCCCGTCGAACTTGTAAATATTTCAAGCTGATCCAAATTCAATAGTTTCATTTGCATTCACGATTTGGAAAGTAGGTGCTGTATCATTTGAGATTCTAGAGCTTATAGAGATGGTGAAATTAAATCTGATAACTTTAAATTGACATAAAATTTTCAATCAAGTTGATGGAAATAACTAAGAAAATCAAACGGAGTTTTTTACTTTTATTATTCGATTGGGTTGGTTTCGTACATGTCTGAAGATATTACGTAATTTGTGCTAGAAGAATCAATAGAGTAATTAATTCAAAAGCACATTGGGATTTACAAATCAAGTCTCTGTAGAGTTTTCAATTTTCTGTTAAGGTCTTTTATCATCGCTCTAAAATTAAAAACTATCCAATAATGTCCTGATTTTTTGAGAAGCTAACATAATCTTCAAATCTTTAATCTAAAAAAAGAATGGTTATTCAAAAATTTCTAAGTATAAAGCTCATAAAGTAAAGTTCCCGTTTCGTATTGAATGTATCCTAGAAAGAGAATCAAAAAAGAAAATTTTAGAGGACTCGGAAGAATTTGATTAAGGCCTTCACAGTTCACAGATTTCATTGGTCAAAGACAGTAGAAGTTTCTTTCAATTGTAAAAACTAATCTTTACTGTACTGCAATACACTGCGAAGAAAAAAAAGTTTTCTCGGGAATCCCAGTTGAATTATAACAAAATTGGGTTGCATGGCCAAAAGAGATAATTTTCGTATGTACCAGTATTGTCCCGGGTTGTGGCAGATATTGTAGCTAGAAATCTAAAATAAAAATGTAGGGTTGGGACGCATTTTGACTAGTTTTGTGCACAGCCTGGGAGAGGGTACTAGACCGACAAGGGGTCACACCAAATCTGCGAGCATCAGTGCAAGTCACCGTTCCTCGAGTGGGGTTCCCCCGGGTGATCATTCGCTACTGGATTCTCAACCACGGAACGCTCACAACTCCCTCCTCGTCACCGCTGACCCTCTTAGACAGAGGTACAGGCCCCCATCGCATTATCTGTCTTTTTTTTCCTCTTTTTTTTTTCAATTCAGGGTGGCGACTTGACCGGGAAACCGTGAAATGACCGGAAATTTAATTAAAAACCGGGGATTTACTTGACTCAACGTGGACTATTAAAAATTCTACCGAAAGAAACCGGGAAATGACCGCTTTCTTTTTATGAATCAAAAAGAGATCTTATCATTTTATTTATTTGAAGGATGTAGCATTCTTTTACCCTGATTCCCAAAATATTTAAATATACCTATACTTCATGAGACGAAGAATTTATATTTTTTTCCATTACAAGAAAACGTTTTGCAAATTTGTTGCTCTGTGAGATTTTTTTAGCTGACTCAAATTTGATAATCAAATCGATGATGGCTCAAGCCTACAGAAGGAATTATTACTTCCATTTTCTGAAAAAAATGTATTTATCACGTATTATTTACTTCATTGATCTGACTTGGGACAGGAAATTTCAAAAAATAATTATAGTTTTTATTTTTGGCAGGGAGTTTCAGTGAAGAAGTATAATCTCACTTGGAACAGAGGATTTTTTACATGGAACGTGGACTTTTTAAACTAATTATATTTCGTATTTAGACGAGAGGAATGAAAAAAAATCGTTCCTCCAATTCAAAATTTGTCACAATTTCAGAGTTCCCTCTTCCTAATTTTAAAGAAGGAAGGCTTGTTTACATTGTTCATTGCAAATTCATCCTTTTTGAGTTGAAAAATCAACTACTTGTTTGAAATTTAAACTTGTTTATTGAAAAACAAATTTGTATGTTAAAGTTGCATTATTTCGTTTCCAAAATCACCTCTGGTTGAAATTGTTACTACTTTGAAAATCTATTCATTTTTTTTTTGTCGAAAAATGCAAGTATTAAGTTGAACATTGATTTTTGAATTTGAAAATTAAACGGTTTCTTTGAGAATCTATGTACTTCGTGGAAAATTTGGCTTTTTTGTAGAAAATTAATCTTTATGGTCAAAAATTTATCTTTCGATTCAAATACATCTATTCATTTGAAGATTCGTCATTATGTCTAAAAATTCATCAGTTTTGGTTAAAAATATATTGCTTCAACTGAGAATTTAACTGTTTCATTTTCATGAAAAATTGATCTCTTCTAGTTCAGAATTCGACATTTCTGTGAAAATTTGTCTGTTTGAATGATTTCGTTGAAACTTCACATATTTAGCTGAAAAATCGAATTTTTGTAGAAAATTATCTTTTCATTCGGAAGTTGATATTCTTCTTTAAAAATTCAAGTTATAGAGTCAAACATTTTTCATTCTCGTCGAACATTCATCGAGTTGAAAATTCTTATGTTTGGTTTAAAACTAATTTTTCAAGCAAAAAATGTCACTATTCCATTTTTCTTTGAAAATTTTTATTTTTTTGGTTTGAATTTCAACCATTCTCTTGAAAAATTGTATTTTTTGCTAGGAAATTGTATTTTCCGCTTGAAAATTAATTTTTTGTCAAAAATTGATCTATTTTTTTCAGTTAAATGTTCATCATTTCAGTTAAACATTCGTCTTTCTGATTAAAATTCAACTGCTTCAGTTGAACATTTACAATTTAATTTAATCTTCATCATTTCCTGTATGAATGTAATAATTTGTTTGACAGTTTTTTTGTTTGTTGGAAGATAGCTTTTATTGTTGAGAGTTAGTTTTTTCTTGTTATAAGTAATTTTTTTTACCTGAAAATTTAACTTTTTCCAATTGGAAATTTCATAGTTTCTTTTAAAAATCTATTTGTTTAGTTTAACATTGATTTTTTCTCAATTTAAAATTTGAGTAATCAAATTTTCGTTTAATTATCTTTTTCAGTAAAAATTATTTATCTGTTTGAAAACTCGACTCCTTCGGTTGAAGATTCTTTTTTTTCAATATAAAACACTTATGCTTGGTTTATAATTGGTTTTTTAAACTAAAAATGTTACTGTTCCATTTTTGGTTGAAAATATTTATTCTTTTACTTTGAAATTCGACTCTTTTGTTAAAACATCATATTTTTTCTTAGAAAATGATTCTTTCTATTTGGAAATTAATCTCATTGTTTGAATATTCACCTTCGTGGCTGGAAAATGAAGTGCTCCAGTTAAATATTTATCTTTTTAGTTGAAAATTCATCTTCTTGTTTTGAAATTAAACTTTTCTGTTTAAAGATTTTTGTTATCTAAAACTGATTTTTTAAATTGTAAGTTTAACTGTTTCAATTTTTGTAAAAAAGTTATATTTTTTTGTTGAAAATTGGAGTGTTCTTTTCAAAATTGATTTATTTTGCTATTTTTGATCTGTTGTGTTAAAGGATGTTAAAAATGAACGTCATGAATAAAAATTAAGGTTTGCGTTTTGCGAAAAATATAAATATTTTGCTTCCTGTTGACCGGGAAAATTGAAAAAATTGACCTTGAAGAACCGGGAAATGACCGGGAATTTGAAATCTTCCGCCGAATCGCCACCCTGCAATTCCTCTTTAAGTATATTTATGTATTGAAACAACAATTTATTTGCCTTATCGCTTCTTATCATGGGCCACTAACTTTCTTAGGGCGCGCAAATCGTGTTGCCAATTGACATTTCCGTTCATAAATTACCTAATGTTTGAGGGTGATTTCGTAATAAAATATTAAATACCCTTACGTAGGCGGATATCTATATCTTGTATAGCAGGCCTCGGACTCACTACACTTTCTACACTATTAGACTCTACACTCATTTTTTCTCAGTTACCCGTCTAATGACATAATTATTTCTCCACTTTCCCCTTTGAAATATTTTTCTTGAAAATAAAAAGGAACAATAGCTGGAGGATATAGAAATTCATAATTTATATAAATAAATTTTAACGAAGAGAAAAAAGTGGTTTGTGAATCAATCCGTAAAAGCAATCTCAATCTTTAAATGTTGCTGAACCTGAATTTCCAGGCGGAAATAATTCAAGGAAAAGGAAAGGAAAATTGGTTTGTTAGACGTACTAAATAAACTCACGAAAAACTATAAGTATTTTCAAAAAAGGACAAAGGATTTTTCCAAAAGATTAGGCGAGAAGAACGAACAAGAAACAAACAACAAGGATAAATAAGGGACAAACGACAATCAAGAACAGGGGATAAACATGGACGAAAAGATAAATGAATTTTTTAAAATGATATTTAGAGGTGATGCAAGACCCATGAAGTTGTTATACGTATGTTCCAAAAAAGACGTTTTTGTAGATTTTATTGAGAATCGTCCATTTCAGGTGTATCAAGTTGAATCTGGTCACTTCAGAAGTTAACGAAAGGTATTTTTCAGACAATTTATCATTGTGTACAAGTATCTTCTCATATTTTTTACTTTCTGTCCACTTTTTTGAAGTGAAGTATTCGTACTCCTTTGCTAATCTTTCAAGAATATTAGAATATTGACTCAAATAAGGAGGCTGTCTCAGAGTAGATATAAAATCAAAGATTAAATAATTTAGAGTAATGTTAGATCCACTGTGAGAAAAAGTGGAAAAAACTTGGAAATTTAAAATTGCCACTATCTAGCATTATTTAAAAAGAAGTCACACTCATCTCGGGTTATGAGGCCGTTAGTTATTGGGTGGTACTGCGTAGTTTGGAGTTGCTTACTTGGCGACTCTCCGCGTGCGGCGGTCAGAGACTTCATGCGACCCTGAGCGTTGACGCAAGCGTGCTCGGTCGTCGCTTTAAGTCCTGTTCGAACTATATTTTTCATTGCGCTCGATATAGGACCGCCAACTCCCGTTGCTGGTATTATAACCCGAGATGAGCGTATTTGTAAACAAAAATAAATTATATCATCAGTTACGTTTCGTAATTTGAATTTATTATTACCTCATTTTTTCTGAGAAATGAGCAAAAAGTAGAAAATTTCAGGAAAAACACGGCACTATGTAGAATTACTATAGGAAATGGTGTGTAGCTGTAAACAATAATAAATTTGTGAAAGAATTGAGGTTGTAGACAAACAATTATTTTTAGTAACCTCGATTGACATTTGCCCTGCTCTAGCTGAAAAGTTCGGAAATTCAGGAAAAAAACAGCAACTTTCTACCTCCATCCTGAAAGAGGAAATGTCTATAAACAAATATAAAGTGCTTTGGCAATATTTTTAAATATCTTAATATTAGTGGGAAGTAATATTTTATGCAATAAAAACGAATATTCAGCGCCAGAAACTCATAAAACCTAATTTTCCAGTTATGGGGTTTTTTTGAGACTATAAATTAGGCCTCTGGGGCTGAAATTCAGAAATTGATTTTCGATTCGTATTCCATGGCTAATCGTGAACAAAAATTGTTTCAGAATCAACTTGATATACCGTATATTGACGATTTTGAATTAAATTCACAAAATCGTCTTTTTTTCTCATGGAAAATTCGTGTTAAACTTCATGAGGCTTACAGGACTTAATAAATATTCGAAGAAAAATGTATTTAATTTTTTGTTTATTTATTCAAATTCGCGGAGTGAGAGCATAAAAATTAGGGAATAAATTTCGCAATGCATTTTTGGACCACCCTAATGAACAAATAACAAGGTTGAACTAGGAACAAACACAAAGTATGAACATAAAGCTAGAAAGGAAACAAATGCAGCAAATACTTTACTTCAAGAGAAGCTAAGAAAAATGTTTTAACATAAAAAAATTGATTCTTTTTAATCCGTTTAAGTTGCACGACGAAAAATAACAATGGAAATATGATTTGAAAATTTCAATTCAATCAAAAAAATTATTTTTCGCATCACACCTCGTTCTATTCTCATAACACTATTTTTACATTTCTTTTTTTTTAATTCATGACACTATTTGCACTATTCTTCATCTCTTCGAGTACAAGGCCTGGCATAGTTTTTCTTAATTTTTTCAGATCAAACCAAAATTGTTGAGGGCATAAGAAAACTGCAGTTTGGTTTTTCATTTAATTAAATATCCGTTGTAAAAAATGCCTAAAAATATTTGTTCTGATGATGAATTTTTTTTTTTACTTTTTACTCATAATCAAAGCAATTCAGAGGGGATGGGTAAAACGCTTCAATTTCAAATAGACATATTTTGAAGCTTTGCTATTTTAAATTATTATTGGGATCTTATTCAATATTTTGATCTTTTCAATTTACAAATGTCAATAATTAACTTAAGTAATGTGTGAACGGTCTCTATGTAATAAGCTTCATTCTCAAGCCGTCTCTTCATGAAGGTTCGTGGAAGGATTTTTTTTTTCAAATTTCAATCCGTTCCTGTAAAAATACCACCCAAACAAAAGTCTCTAGGATAGTTGATGGTCATTCTCATAATCTTGGAGAATCGGTTTGCATGATTTCCTATTTTTCTTGAGTCATCTTCATTCGTCATCATTCATTTCGAAATACATTTTTACACCCAGATGTATAGTGTAGAAGTAGCCGAAGGTATATAATCCAGAGAAAATTGTTTGAGCATGTTGCATTACTAATACTTAATTATAATTTTTTAATGATAAGGTGGTTTTCTTACGAAATCTGTGTTACTATTTGTTTCTGCGTTTTAAGAAGTTAACTTGCGGAGATTTTAATCTTGTTACAACGTAAAATGTGTGATCAAGTATGGTAGATTATTTTTTGAATTATATCAAATTCCAATCTTTGGTTTAGAAAGCATGGTCTATCAATTTTTAAGTGTTTTTTGTTCAGAAACTATTTTCTATTAATATAGTTTAAAAATACTGGAATTTAATATAAGGTCTCGAATTTAAAATAAGAAATCGAAGGGAATTATTACTTATTTTTAGCTTTGTTCAGAAATGTTAATGGAGAATTCTATTACTAACTGTAGCATGTGACTTTTTGTTCATCAACGTGTATATTTTATCTGCATTTTTTTTCTTCAATTACGTCTTTGCAGTTTATTAGAAGTAAACTCCATGTCACTTTATTTTTGTTATTGAAAAAGTTGTTTGCTGTATAAAAAAAATATATATCTAATCTTGAACTTGAGTAATATTATTTTTGTTTGAACTTTATTGATGAATTTCAGATATGTTCAAAGTAATTTATCTGTATCTGTCAGGAATGGCAGTTTTTCTGCTGTATAAAATCTGTATGTAAAGTGTGATGGAAATTGTGGATGATTGGTGTTTTTCGTGATAGTTTTCTAAATTTCTAAATATTTCTTCTTTGTTAGCTTGGGAGTGTCTCCAAGTAACAGATTAACTACACCAACAACCCCAGCATTTCCAAGGAATGTTCCGAGTCGTAGTACTTTTCATTCTGGACAAAATAGAGCTCAGCGAAATCATACTCAGGTTCGTACTTTGGTTTTTTATTGATTGATTATATTTCATTGTATCGAAATCAAACATTTTTATGTTCATTTGGAAGTAATGGACAGCCAGTATGTTTCTTAAGTTCGACTGATTGGGAAATGTGAATTGTTTCCAAATAATTTATTCAGATTTTCAGATTCGAATATCCAGATTCAGTTATTTGCAAATCAAATTGCTTGGAAACTTGTTTGTATTTTTCAGTCTAAATGATTTTGGGCGTAAAAGATGAAAAGTGAAACGGAATCAAAAATGAGAAAAAAAAACGCTAAGAAAGTATTGGCAAAGGAAACGACCACCGCGGGTCAGTGGCGCTGCGGCATCAAAACAAATATGGCTGCTCAGGGGGACTGAGCTTACAAGAAGGCTTATTGCATATCATCTTGAAATATGATTGAGGGCGAAAGAGTTCTAAATTCGGGTTTTGTGATCATTTGTGGATCAACTTTCAAATCTAATATGTGCATCGACTTGTTTTCTCTATGTTCACGAACAAGTGGCTTTTCATCAGAATTTTTATCCTCAAGATTCAGCTTTCTCAGCCATTCTGTTTATCTACTGATATTATTTGTACTGCATCGTTTTCAATGTTAACACTGGCAATTCCAAATTTGGGCACTTCGTGGAAACTTAAATTAAATCTATTGATATTTTTTTTGGAGTTGCAATTAGCAACACAGCAGCAGTCACTGGTATTATTTGCTTTTCTTTGTTTTGTAGAAAATTCTATTTCCGTGCACTTATATTCGCACTTGGAATATTGCAAGAAACTTAAAATATGTTAAATGTTATCTATTCAATCAAAAGGACCAGGTCTCGCGTCACAAATTTGAAATGCCAATAGAAAAGTTATCCGACTTTTTCGATTATATTTTGATGTTGAAAGGTTTTTCATTTGAAAATTTGAAACATAAGCTTTTTGAAGTCTTTTTATTACAAAAGACTCAGTTTCTTGAATTTTATATCTCAAAAAATGGTTAAAATACAAATCTTCATCTTTCACATATGAATACATCATAAATCCCTTTTTTCAATTTTGTTCCTACATATTTAAGTATGCGTACTAAAATATGAACTTAATTTCCAGGGCCACACACATACGCAAGATACAAATGCGATAAGCCCACTAGCAAGGCCGTCCTTCTTCTCCAAACTCTCCTCAAGGTTTTCTAAACGGTAAGTTGTCAAAGGCGATTGTTAATTTTTTACAAATAAATAAATATATAAGGCATGCTAGGGCGTGTTCCACTTTGAAACACCACTACTTATTCACATATTGCCTGTTTCCATATTCATAATTAGAGCATTTACTCTTTTTGGTCACTGCAAAACTATAATGAAAACTTTTTTAATTCCTCAGTTAGTATTCATAATTCGATGGCTCCTAGCAATAGAGTAATATCTCAGTGGACAGAGCAATAAAGTCCTATCTCAATGACAATTCAAAACGATACTATCTTCCCGGACAATTCAAGAAAGTACTCTCTCGTCGGCCAGAGCAAGAAAGTACTATCTCATCGGCCAGTGCAATAAAGAACTATCTCGACCGTCAAACTTATAAGTTTAGGTTATACTCGTTGAATTTTTTTTTTATAGTTTATGGCTTATTGCCGCCCCTACAAAAAAAATTCAACAGAATTCATACGCAAAGCCCAAAAATGGAAGCGTGGCGTACAAGCGCACTCGTTTAAAGCGTTAGAGGCGAATAGGGAGGCATTCTGTTGACTGTTCATTCAGACATTCAACTTTTTGGTAAAAACTTATCTTTTTTTGGCAAAAAATTAGATTCCTGGGTTGGAAACTAGACTTTTTTGTACATAATTCGTATTTTTGGTTGAAAGTTGTCTTCTCATCAAATAATTCATCTTTATGAGGAAAAAGTGAAACTTTTTGATTGATCATTCATCTTTTCTGGTCAAAATTTCAATCGTGAGTCTGAAAATTCAACAATTTAGTCAAAAACTTATCCTTTTTAGATGAAAATCTTTTAGTGGAGAATCCCACAACTTGGTTGAAAGTTAGTAATTTTTTTCTTGAGAATAAATATTCTCGGGTTCGAAATCCTACTGTTTTTTATAAAGTTAGTTTTTTTACTCCAAAACTCAACAATTTGGTGACCTTTTTATCTACTTGATTGAAAAATCTTTTTCGGAAGGAAATTTAAATTTCTGGGTTTAAAATTGAACTTTTTCGTAGAAAATTCGTCTTTTTGGCTTCAAAATTGAACAGTGGAGTTAAACTTTCTCTTCCATGAGCTAATAAACA
>WSXT02118605.1:0-11003 GCA_011762715.2 Neuroterus valhalla | reverse complement strand
AGAAGTTCTTGTTTAGTTTTGCATAAGGAATTTGCACATACAAGGAATATGATGAGTTGAGGATCACCCTGTATATACTTATATATACTTATATATACTTTGCGGACTAATCCGCAAGTAAATCTGGTACTAAACTCTTCACAGTTCTGAAATTATATGATGGATATTCCTTAAACTTAGCAAATGGATACTTTGAATTATTATGGACAACTTCCTTGTTGACTGTTATGCACTTTTCGAAGATTCTGTTAATGTTTTTTTGATGGGAAAAGTTCACTCCAAACTCAGCGGCGATCGCATACTTTCAGGGGCTGATGTGCCTGGCTCGCGCGCGGAAGTCGTTATTCTATCCGGCCCTTCAATTTACCGTACACTGGAACCTCGATCCTATCACGGCTTCGGGCTTGGGTATCAACGGCCTTCATACAGAATCGAGTGAGCTGAAACGTAAACAGTTAGGGCCGTATACACGCGAGAATGACGGAGAGTAGAGCGAGGAGAGCGCCCCTCTCCAAACCCCCCGCACCGTCTCGTCAACGAGCTCATTCCGAAGAATTGCGAGGTTCGGGTGAATTTCGATTGAGGTTTCAGTGTATTTACAGATTTTCCCACAAAAATTTTTGCTCGGAATAGCTTATAAATATAATTGGTGTCCACCTTAACATCCCTTTTCCGAGAAGCTTTATCATGGCACTCGTCACATTGGTTAACGTGAGGCCCAAAATCAAGAAAGTTTCCAGAATTGAGATAAGGATCCCAACATTTGTCTATGGCTTCACGACATGCTCCTTTGTCCATCGCTTCTTGCATTGCAGCCTAGTAAAAAAGGGAAAAAGAAGACCAAAATAATTGAATTTCCTTCAATTCCACGAAAATCATGATGTCAAAATATTTCCGCAAACTGACTTGAATAGGACTGCATAATTTTTCCTCGACCTTATGAATCCGAAGTTGATCTTTTTGACGTATAGTGAAGAAATCCGGCTGCGATGCTGGTCCTGTGAACATTGTAGAGAGAAAGCAATGAGGAAATTACACGGGAATTTCATATTTCAAATTTCACTGCTAGATTTATAATATATTCAAAGTTAGGCAATATGAATATAAGGCCATTTATGACTGCGAAAGATGATTCATGATATGAAAAATGTATGAGTGACTTACTTGAAATGCACAGAAAGACACAAAACAGAATATGACACACTTCATGATTGAATGTTCGTTCAATTTCTACTGTCGTAAGAGATGAACATTGAGTATTTTATCGGGAAGTTGTCCTTGAATGCTGGATACTTATCACGCGAGATGTTTGTGCAATTCACGCAAGAGTATTCGTATAAAGCGTATATTTTATTGAGAATGATGAAATCATCATTGTTATTGTTATTATTATATTGTTAATATTACTGTTACTGTTATTGTTATATTGTTATTATTACCCCAGGTAAAGTTGGGTAAACAAAAATATGTTTCTCAATGCCAAGGAAAACTGAAATGTCAAACCAAAAATTTAATGATTAGGACAAGACATCTTCTTATACTAAATATGTGTTAGTGGATTCAGTGACTATATTCCAGAGTTTTTAATAATTCACCACATGAAGCAATGTTTCGCTCCAAAAACTCTTTTACTCTGTTTCACTCTTTCTTCGTAGTTTGACTCATTTACGCTTATTGTGACTACTCGTAGATGCTGTTCTGAGGAGGCTCTTTGCCGAAGAGCGAAACGTTAAAGTTTCCAAATAAAGGAGACCAGTAATCCAAAAAAACTTTACGTCTTTTAATTAATGATCATTTGCATTTATTCTCATGATTGTGAATTCTCTTTTGTTGAAGCTTCTCTAGCTCGAACGAATACATTCTCATCGCGTGTCTTGTGCTGCGCACTCAAGTAATATTTGTCAGCAACGCAGACTTTTCTATATTATCATTGAATCCAAAACATTAAATGTTATTTATATTTCTTTACATACCACGTAATTTATTTTGTCCACCAGAAAAGTAGATTTTGTATTCTTATTTTCATCATTATCATTACAATTCAAACAAAAACTGCGCATCCCAAAAAATCAATAGTAACAAATTTGTAGCTTATTTTTGGGTAGAGAACTTTCGTCGCTCGATTTTTTTCATAGGTTATCAACATTCCAAATAACACATCTGTAGATATTTTTCTGGTTAAGAACTTTCATCTATTTGTTTTTTTCTCAGCTTGTGTCCATTGTCCAAGAACTCAGTTTATTTATTTGAATACGGTTTTTTGAAAATAAAACAAAAACCACTGGCCCCACAGTGGGGTATTTTGGATTCTTTCGCACAAATTATCAGCGACTCGTCAATTTTCCACCGAATTGAAATTCTTTTTTCCATGATACTTGTGAATATATTTACTGTCTGTGAGATTTGCCAATATTAGGGTTTGAACCGTCAATACCTCGAACACACGTCGACTAACGTCGGCAGTCGTCGGCCGGTTTTCAGGCTATCCAGATGTCAGTTTTATTTTGTAATTCGTGCAAATTACTGCTTCATGTTAGTTATTATTTTTTTCAAACTATTTAAAGTACACACCATTCCATTTCATTCTCAGTCTATTTTTGTAATGAAAGTTATACATAATCCAAGTTAATGAACGTTCATGCCGTTAATACTTTCATTCTCAGATCATTCAACCGAATAACATTTATTCTGAAAAAATAAAATAAATAATATTTGATAGAATCTCAAACCGTTTTTCTACAATTTTATGTCTATCTCAATGAAATTATTTTTGGTGTAAGTACAAAATATTACTGACATCTGGATAGCCTGAAAATTAGACGACTCCCAACGTTGGTCGAACGTTTTTTGAGGTATCGACGGTTCCAACCCTAATGTTGGCAGATATCACAGAGAGTAAAATTATTCACGAGTATTCAAAAAAAAATTTCAATTCGGTTGAAAATTGACAAAAATTGACTGTGGCCTCATTCAAAAAATATCTTTTACAATATTTGTAGATCTTTTTTGGTTGCACAATTTGCGTTGCATTATATTTTCCAAAACCTTTTGCATAGTTTGACCAAGAAATGAAATTTCGTATTTTTCATTATTTTTTGTGCGGATTCCTTGATTTTTTTCAGAAAATTCAAAAATTTTTATGACAATCTTATAGGGCCCTCAAATAGAAACATTTTTCTTTCTGTGACTCTTTTACACATCGTGCTTTATTTGACTCAAAATCTCATTTTCGTTTGTATTTTTGAATTTTGAAAACGCTGTAACTGCAAAAATATTGTTACATGAAAAAATCATGAAGACAAATTGTTCTACTAAATAATCACTACAGAAGGCCGTACTCACAAATTTGGAGTCCTGAAAAAATTGCCTAATACAATTTTCCATATGCTCCAATTTTTTTAATTTTAAACCAAAATAAACTTTTAACTCAAAAGTTATCCTGCAGCTGCATACTTCTAGACATACAGAAATACATACAGACAGACAAATTCCTAAAAACCTCGTTTTCGGGTTCCGAGGGTCTCACAACTCAGACATTTGATGAGAACGGGGAGGAAGGGTCAAATTTTACACAAATCTATTACGTCTTCTGATGAGAATGTAAAAAACATCTTCTTCAGGGTTGAGTGTATTCAGAAGTAAAACTTGGGTACGCGTGTCGAGGACTGACGGAGCTGTGACGCTCTCAGTGAAACATCTACGGTCCGAGCGCGCTTCTCCTCTCTTCATCTTCTCCGAACGCTTCACTGAGAATTCTTTCCTCGTTCCACCACGGGTTTCGTCTGACTACGCCTGACCACGCCTACTTGCGCGCACTATTCACACAGCTCGGCTGCCAAGGACCCCTTTCCACATCACGATCACCGCATGAACGCATCCAAGGTGGTAAGAGAGGGGATTGACGAGTGAAAGTTATTGACACCGTTGCTGACGCGTTCGACACCTCTGGTACAAATGTACACTTACTTGCCCCTCCAATAGCTTTCTCGTTTTCCACTGTGTAATACGCAAACTCTCAACGTATGTCATGCCTTTGTATGGAAAACACTCGTGTCTGACATAAATCTTTAGAAGCGACGGTACAATGCAAACTCAAAACTTCTGTGCTTGATGATTTTACTCCTTCCAATAACACGGCTGCCCTATGATTGAACTCACCCTCATCAACTTTCATCCTCTCACTTCAGAGTTTCACTTTCATCTTACATGTTCTAGAAAAACGAAACACGCGCCTAAGAACACATGAAAATTGGAGTAAAACTTGTAGGAGGGAGATTGAAAAAAGGTGAGAAAACGATCAATCGTAGGGTCGTCATGTAACTAAAAGAAGGAAAATTATTTACCACAGAAGTTTTGAGTTTGCGTAGTTCCGTCGTTAAAGTTTCGATTCAGCCGCGCGTTGTTTCCATACGCATATTTCTCTAGTACGTTGAGGCCTCTCTAGAAAGGTTTTACACATTCTCACAATAAGTCTTTTCCCAGAAATACTCAAGAGAAGGAACAATCTGTTGATTTTTCGTTCTAAGGCCCTTTCAGTTGATTCGTCATTGCCAACTCATTCAATCTTGAGCTCATAGATTGTTATTAGACGTGGAAAACACATCTCTTCCGGGAAGATTAGCTTTATCAGTATTGTCTGGTCAAAAATCTGTAAAAGTGCGAATGTTGATTCCATAGCATGCAGCGTACATTGACCAACTGAATCAAAAGCTCTTCATGATGCTACTTCCGCGAGGGAAATGATTTTGATTCAACATTAAAAGCATTAATTGATGAGAAATAGGGAAAGTATTGGCTGGATAGTGTCAAACCTTAACCATAATATAAAATTGATCCAGACGCATTCAATCAATTGAATGATTCCGCACAATATTTCGGAGAATTTCCGTTCGGATTTATGGTGTTTAATTCCTACCTCATTAATCATGAAACCATATTTCAAATATTCTTGCTAGAGTAAAGATAGTTTCAATAGATGTACTATGCTAAGGTAAATGTACTAGTGGCCAGACAACATTTTCAAGGTTGAGCGCCACTCTTATTCGCACATTTTGGAAACTGTTATAATACAATTCCTAAAATCAGAAGTTTCTTTCCAATATATGTTCGTGTATCAGGTATTTAAAAAAACTTAACCATCCGGAACGTTTGCAATGAGTTGAAACATGTATCAAATTGTATAATCCAAAACTTAGAATTTTTTTCTACAAAAGTTATCAACATTCCAGAAGGCATCTTTCCAGAACCAATATTGCAACACAAAAATAATACAACAATCTTGAAAACGTCCATGTTTATATTTTATCTGCTGCTGCTGGCATCCGTAATGGTCAAGTTTGGATTCGACGTGCAGCTGCGGTTTCGCGGTGTTTTGTGTCCTTTATAGGTTAACTCTAGTATTGAGTTTCCGCTGTATCAACTGGCAAAGGTGGGGAGGGTGGCCTTCGCGCGCTCCCCCACCCAGGGCTGGTGCTTGCTTCTCTCCTGAGTTCAGTTTCTTTTCAGCCATTGCACTGATCGGTGATTTCTCCTTCCGTTTCTGCGAGCAGGCATTGGTTGTGGAGTAGCTCTTCTCGGACTGCCCTTGCAGTCAGACATGCCTTCAACTTATGGATCAGCATTAAACAAGTTGTACGCTTTCATTGTATTCGGTTGCATCGATTATCTTTTGGTCTTGTGGAAAGTGAAGAGTCGGATGACAAATCACCTCCAGTTGCGTCTGGATGGATGGTTCTGGGAGAATGATCGTGATCGTAGTTTCCGGAGGTTACATATGTGCTTATTTATTCAAGCCACGACCAATATTTTTTTGATATGACTCAGAGTGGACTCGGGGAGTCGCGGATCAGATGGGTATGACCGAAAATTTGAGTTCCTTGACATTTATATCAACTGATATCTTCTTTCTGACTGATAGGAAATTGAAGTAGCGTCCTTTCTTCGCTGACACACGCCAGTCCGTCGTTATTTCTTTAACAGTCCATATTGTTGGAAATGAACATAATGAAACAAAGGTGATTTAACTAATCTATCAACACCTTTTATTATCCATATATTTGTGGCATGCATTGTAGTCAGAGCTCTCGGTAAAGTCCGGCTTTGGAGATCGGTTCCCTCTTTTCCTTTTTGAACCCCGTGTACTTATGTATTTTGACACGGTTATTACGAGAATAATAGTGCATATTGATGACTAGGCAATTTTTATAGCAGAACAATAGGAAATCATGGAAATCATGTTGTACTTTTAGTTGATCTCAGCCAGTATGCAGAATTTCATAGGAATTTTCAAGGAAAAAGTTATAGATCTCATTGACATAATGATTGTTTGTATTAAAATGTTTCTCCACGGATGAAAATTTTTTTGGGATAAGTGATGATAATGTATCCGTCAATTCTTTCTCTAATTTTCACTACCGTAGCGACAGCCGTCGTAGGGTCAGGAAGACACCCCTGTTAATGGTTATAGGAATAATTTAGGTCGCATACCTTCCCCATCTTCCAAGTCTCGTGCGGCGCCTTGCCGAAAATTCCTACTCTGGATCTTTTTTACTTCAATCGTATATTTGCAGATATAACAAGAACTGCAAATCCTATCAAGAATAATAACATCCAAATGCGTGGATCTTTGCGAAGTGAACAATTTTTTTTCCGAATATTTTTCTCTTATCTCGTACAGTTTGGTCACAAAATGGATCTCTTTATTTTTCACATCATGTTTGCCAATACAACAAGAAAAACGTGTCTTATTAAAAATGGCTGAAAACAACTTCGTAGAACCTGTTTTTGGTAGACAATTTTTGTCTCATAATTTTCTTTCTTATCTTGCATAGCTTAAGGCAAAATGGAATTCTCGAGTATTTCTTTAGCGACTTCCACGGATATAATGGGATCTCCACGTTCTAAGACCCCCTGAATCCGAAAGAAGGCTTTTCAAGGGTGTCTGTAATATGCCATTGCACGGTTATAATAGACCAAAACAGGCGCGAGAGCGCGGCAGTGGGGTCAGGCAGCACTCAACGCGGTAAGCGAGCCCTACTCCGCCGAGCGTACCCAATCGTGGCTACCGTCGAACTCCCACCAAGGTAACCAGCACACCCTCCGCGCAATTAGAAGTCGACGGCAAGCTATGTAAGGCCGTGCAGGGCACTAGAAAGAGAGATCCGTCAGCGTGACTAGCGCGACATCCTCCAGACCTCTGGAGTGCGCTGGGAGGAAATCTCTCAGCTTGCCTGGAATTGCCTTATCTTCTCCTAGCGAGAAACCCCATGGACATATAAATTAACGGGACGGAGCACAAACCTGCGGAGTCTTGCAACGCGTAAGTAAGGGGAACGATGCACACCACGCATGCCCTCCCTACTTTGTTGAAGGTCTTTCAGCGTGTCCAATGAGCCGAGTGAGTCAACCCGCCTAAGATGGGCCTTTGTGCTCTTTCCCGGTAATTCTTACGTCCATGAGAAACCCACAATCTTTCAGCTTGACTGAACGGATGGTTCTCACTGCGGAAACTACAAAGACACTTAATCCAGGTTAACTAGGTAAGACCTTCTTACCGTCAGAACTGCTTCCTTTTTTTTACGCTGTGGTCCTTAAGGCCCTTGCTACTCCTGCTACGAGTGAGTATGTTGGGATAATATTCACTTTTCTTTTTATGCTCACTTCCTTAGCTCTTCGAGACAATCCTGCGGGTCGCAGCACGCGCATTGATCTGACCCATTTATGGGGGATCGACTATTTAGATCCATCAACCCCTTCTTGTTTTTAAGAATATTTCTGTTTCTTTGCCCGCAGTTGGACTTCGTAGCGAAGTCGCTCGGTGACGTCGAGGCTGCGCCCGAAAAGTTTGGCAACTCGTGTCGAGAGGCAAAATCGAAGCCACGTTCTCGGAGCAACTAATTAGAGAAGCGGACCTGGCTAACCAATACTGGGACAGTACCCTCGTCTTAGGCTCGTTTCGGGTTCCGATAACTTCTGCCGGCGTTGAATTATCACCGGAGAGAATCGCCTTGCGCCGTCGGGCGAAATGTACCCGACTCGCCGCTTCACTGAGTTTCTACGAATGCCAATTAGTCTATGCCGAGACATTTCCTTTCCTTCCCGGAAGTAAACTATCTTGGCATCTCTGGGCGCTCACCATACGAGAAGGAAGCTTGAGCTCTGGAAACCCTAATAAGACGTCAAAAAGCGCCTGCGGGGCCCACAGCAGCCTAACGATAATCGGTCCTCAACCGACAATCTATCAGTTATTGCGAATATCGAGGAAATTGACGCTATGCTTCTTTCGTTCGGGGAAACGGGCTATAAGTAGCCAAAACTGTTAGACTTGTTCACATATCAAGTCCTGTAATGGCTGAGATCAGAGAACCAAGTTATCACTGTGATCCCGATGTTGCGATTCGTTCCATCGTCCGTTATTCTATGTATTTTCAGAATTCTACGCTTGTAACGGGACGAATCCGATTCATAACTATGATTATGATACTCTTTGTTCCTAATTTTCCTACTTCATATGCCTTACAAATAAACATGTATATTTAGGCTGTATATCCAGTGTCCTTCTTGCCTTCTCCTGACCCATTCCGAGTTAATATCCAAAATGAATACCGATCTCTACCGGACACCGACGCGGAGGAGATCGTCTGATGACCCTCGGGACTAATCCTCTGGCCATAGACCGGAGAGGCAGCTCGAGGTTTCTAGATGGGTCCCTATCGGTGAAAACCCCCTAGCTGAGGGTTGTTATTTCTCGGATAGGGGCGAAGCTTGTAACATGTCCGTCTTTCTTTGTTATTTTCGTTTTCCCGCTGTTGGCACGTTTGAAGGGACCAAAAAGGAAGGTCATGATTGTTAATTAGCTATTTCTGACTAACGGTTATGATTTTACCCCAAAAAAAATAGAATATCAAAAATTCAATTTTCTAATCAATCTATAGGAGATACGGAAAAAGTGATAAAACAAAAATTACCTAAAATAGTTTTACGAATTTTTTCTCAATCATTCTTCGAAAGGACACGCACTGTTTGCTCTATTTGCAGAAATTATGAAAAAAAAGAAAACCCATTTTGTTGTCAACCGATAATAGATTAGGGAAAAAATGTTTGTAAACCAAATTGTTTACTCATCAGAATATCTTTGAATTGTGTCACAAATATTTTTTGGAAGGACATATCATTTTCCTTTATTGGCAAAAATAATATTAGCAATAAGAAAATCCATTTTGTGTACAAACTGTACAAGATAAGAAGAAAATGTGGGGAAACGAAATTGTCCACTTCAGAAAGATTTCAATTTCTTCCCGTATTTATTCTTGATAGGACACGGAGTATATGTGTTAGCAGCGAAAATAATGTTAAAATTAGAATCATTTCTTGTGTGGCCAAACTGCACGAGACAGTCAAAATTATTCGCGTACCATTGTTCACATTAAAAAGTTCTCCAAATTTGTTATAAACTGTTTCCCCATTAGACGCATAGTTTTTTTTATTCTTTAGATTCAGCATTTCAAAAATGCAAGTCTTCAGCAGAACTGTACAAGATGCAAAGAAAATATTGGGGAGAAAAATATTTCATTTCGAAATAGAGTACAAAACTTGATGAGTATAAAAATAGGACGGATAAAATTTCTTTGTAATCATAAAAATGAGAATTTATGCTTTGTTTTGCATCATCTGACAAAGCAATACCAGATCAAGGTTTATTAGTTATCATATTATACATTCATTATAGTAGACGTTTTGGACAAATAAAAATCGAGTGCGTAGCACGAGACAAGCGATAAGAAGATATCCCTTAAAGCCGAAGAAGCTTTAACAACGAAGAATTCACGCAATCATCAAATTATGGCAAACAACGTTTCTCCTTTCAGTTCCAGAGGATGTATACACGCGAGCTGCGCGCGATAAAAATGTGCTCACGCAACGGGCGTGTAATGATTTGAAATACAAATTTAAAAAATTGTTCGAGTTCAATTGGTTAGTTGTTGTAATTTCATCATTTCTTATTAAGAGCACCTGAGTAAGCACTTGAACCGACAAATGCCGGCTTCAATTAAAAAAAATAATAATAATCACAAGGATCAATATTGTGAAAAAATAACAGCAAGACTTATTCATCAAAATATAGAAACCTTTACCTTCGGTGAAGGTTTTATTCCATTATCCGGAAAAATATTTGTTATCCATACAAATAAATTATTAGCAATATAATTCATTATTAAGTTCTTGCAGCTACGAGATTAAAATTATTGAATGAAACATTGTTTATCTAATTGTTTCATATCAACTTATTCGATATTCCAAGTCATTTATTAAACAACAATGATTCATGGAAGGCCGTTCAGATTTCTTGAAATTATATCAGATTTCCACACGTCAAGAGCTTCAATCTGAGCCGTGTCTGAAAAACTTTGACAGTTCGAAACACTCCCAGGGCGAGGGTACAAAAACCGAATTTCCCTGCTCATATCATTGTTCTGATTGTCCAACTACTGGTATGGAGGATTAAGGATTGGTGCATAGAAAATGATTATGCCATAACGGAATTCTTCATACCGTCGCTTGGGTATACCCTACCTACCATACCTACCATACCTTCATACCCACTAGGGTTGGTTCAACCTTGGATAACAGGGATACTATAATATACAAACGAATTGAAATTTTAATGGGAGTTGTCGGTCGGTTAGTATTTGTGCCGGCTGTCAACCCTCTAAGACAGAGGTGTCCAACGCGCGAGCAAAGGTGTAAATAACTGTCACTCGTCAATCCCCTCTCTTAACACCTTGGATGCGTTCATGCGGTAATCGCGATGTGGAAAGGGATCCTCGGCGGGGTCAGCCGTAGTCAGACGAAGCCCGTGGTAATACGAGGAAAGAATTCTCGATGAAGCGCTTAGAGAAAGGGAGGAAAGGAGAAGCGCGCCAATCTTGCGCTGGACACCCCTGCTCTGAGACCATTAATACAAGCTGAGAGTGGTAACTGACAGACAGGTGGACGAACATTTG
>WSXT02118594.1:0-11003 GCA_011762715.2 Neuroterus valhalla | reverse complement strand
AAGTGAGGACAAAGCACGTTCCTATCGTAAAGAGAATAATAAGCAATAGAATTAAACTAGGCGTTGTACAAATATCTAAAGAACGGTCGAAGAGGTTAGCGGAGTACAAAGTAAGAGAAAGTAAAATTGTAAAATTTAAGGTAATAACAGTAATAATAAAATACCCTTGAGATACATATATAAAAGAGAAGTAAAAATTCAGAATAGAAATAAAATGTTACGACTTAACACTATGGTTTCTCAGGAACTGGCTTACGAAGATAATAACCACAGAATCCGGAATTCAATACAATTTCATAATGAATCATTGAATCCAGAACGAATTACTTAATCCAAATGGGAACGAGCCTCCAATTCAGGTAAATAATAATCCATTCCAATCAGAAATTATTCCGAGAGGATGTTTAATTTTACTAGAAAATAAACATTTTGTAAGGTAAAGGGCCATATTATGGAACACCTTACGGATAGGAGTTGTATATTTTACATTATTCAAAAGAGAGAAGAGTTGCAAAATCTAACTTTTTCAAGGAGATTGTTTGCCTGATATCTACTGTAGCGAAAATAGTTATTACTAAGTGAATTTTTGTTGAAAATATTGATAAATTGAAAAAAAATAAGATAAGTACTTATGGCCGTATCTATGAAACAGTTCAAACCAGCACGTACGGGTGTTCCATCAGGTATGTCCCAAATTATGGAACACAAAATCGACTTAAACATTCAGGTTAAAATTTGTTTTTTCATTATGAATTCATTGAATCATATTATGAAAAATTGTTCTATGTTATTACTAAGTAATAATACAGTTAGACTTTAAAATTATACGAATTAAAAAGCAATAAATAAATATTCTGTTACAACATATGTACGACAAGAACAGTTTCAAATCTTTGGAATCATAATTAAGACATAAGAACATTGTTTTCTAATTTGTTTACGAACCTGTTAAATTATCAGCGACCAAGACTTTCGAATCAAATATTAATTCATCACCAACGTTATGTTTTGTCAGCTAAATTTATCAACTCTTTGATTTATTTATATTTATTATTTCAACTATTATCGTTGAGATTCATATAATCATTAGTATCATCATTTGAAGCAGAGGCTTTATTATTATTCAAATCATTTTTGGACTGTTCTTGTCTTTTCCTATTATTATTTGAATTCACCAACGTCACTTTTTTGATAGCTGGTTTATTTTCTTTATGGAAACCTATGTATCCCAAATTATAAAAATTATAGTGAAAAACATTAAGATAAATGTATCGATATGAACATCTACTAACACAAAAAAAAACAGGTAAAAAATTTGGAAAACGGTTGACCCTAAAAATGAATCAATTAAAAAAAATAATTATCTATGAAAATGTTAAATGTATATCCTAGCAATTTTGAATATAATAAAGCGTTAATAATTTTTTTTCTAGGTTTTCCACTGATATCAAGCCAGTATTGGTACAATACTCTCATTTATAAATCTCCAGACCATGTCTGATTGAACCAAGCTCTCTTCAATTCCTCCAAAGTATCCTTTGATCAATTGTTTTCGAAGGTTGATAAATGTTTTTGTTTATCTTTACTTAATTTCTCTTTCGTTTTTCCCTGAGCGACTATTGTTTTAGATTTTTTTCTTTTGTTAAATATATCATAGGCAACGACAGAAGGTTCAAAAGTATATAAGCCTACAGCTCTGCATCCAGTGATAACAGCATTTTTTTTTCTTTCATATTATCCAAAGCAAACGGTGAAACTTGCAGAAAATCTTCCTTTTTGACTTCGGTAACATTTTGGGATTATAGATTCAGGGCATTGCACAAACCGACTCTGGAATTTTTGTGGCGACGCCAATCTATTTCCACAGCAAACTATATGTCTGTGCGGGTAATGGCAGATAAATTTCAATTCCTTCCAGGAATTTGATGATTATGCACAACTACGGCACTAATGAAACATTCGCGTTCGACGTATCAAATTCTAAAACTCCCAACTATAAGTCCGTAAAAAAGAATTTTGCGATTGATAACGCACAAAGCCGTTGTTTGGGGCCAAAGTTCAAAAACACCATCCGAAAATTATGAAAGTTTAACATTAAGAGCTCAGACATTCACTGCAGCGCCATGAACGACATGTTACCAAACGGAAAGTTTTATAACTCGCGTACTCACATGATACCGAAAGGAAGACGATGATACATGAAACTATTGCCGGTAAAGTAGTTCTCGCAATGAATGAAAAGTAAAGACGATATAAAATTGAATTGTTTCTACATAAACAAATATTGCAATTGTTTTTCCAGATAATTTTTTACAATTTTTCATAGTTTATAACAAAAAAGAATAAATTTATCGTTTCCAGTAAATGGAAACTCCCGGAAATTTAGAACTTTAGAAAATATATAAATTCGTTTTTCCATTTGATCTTCGTCAAGTTAAAAAAAAAAGATATATTTACAACTTATCACCCTATTAATGAATAAATTCAGTACTTTATAAATTTTTTCAATCTTCAATATAAATAAACATGCAATTCGGTCAAGTTTAAAATTGCTTTGCGCATTTATTTATAATTTTTGAAAAAATATTTCTCAAAATGGCTGATTTATAAATAAACGAGTTCTCGCAATAAATGAATGGGATAAATAATTTGGTTCTCGATGAATGAATATCGAAATAGTTTTTCCACGCAATTTTGAGTTTTGCAGACTTTATGAAAAATGTCTATAATTTGTTTCCATCAGATTAGCAAAAACTGATTTGCAGCTTATCAATTTATAAATAAGCCAATTCAACCTTTTTTCAATTTTCCATATAAATAAATTTACAATTAAATTTGGTCAGGTTTACAATTTTTTTGCGAATCTATCTATAACTTGGGAAAAAATATTTCTATGTTTACAAAATTTGTAGCATATGTATTTTCCTAAAAGTGGAATAAACCTACAAATACGGCACTGATATGCGGCACGTACCAGAGCTTATCGTTAGAGGTCTTTTGCTGTCGTCACCATCGTTGAAGAAAATGAAATTTTTTTTCCAGGAGATTGTTAACAATTGTACATAGTTTATAAATAGAATGAACTTTATGATTTATTGCAAATGGGAACCAAGATCAAAGATTTCAATTTTTATAAATTTGTAAATTCGTGTATGTACTTGATTTTTATCTAGTTAGAAAAAACGAATTTGCAACATATCTATTTGAAAATAAACAAATTTATTACTTTATACATTTTTTCAATCTTCAATATAACTAAATTTGCCACTTGGCCAAGTTCAGACTTTGTTTTCATACTTATTTATTGTTTTTGAAAAAGTACCTCGGATGGAAAGTATCTGATGAAAAAAATTATAGAAATTTTTCATAAAGTCTGCAAAACTAAAAATTACGTGGAAAAACTATTTCGATATTTATTTATCAGGAACATATTATGTATCCCATTTATTTATTGCGAGAACTAGTTTATTTATAAATCAGCCATTTTCAGAAATATACCGAATTGCATGTTTATTTATATTGAAGATTGGAAAAATTTATAAAGTACTGAATTTATTTATTTATAGGGTGATAAGTTGCGAATATAAATTATTTTTAAACTTGACGAAGATCAAATGGAAAAACGAATTGATATATTTTCTAAAATCCTAAATTTCCGGAAGTTCCCATTTACTATAAACTATAAATTTATTCTTTTTTTATGAACTATGAAAAATTGTAAAAATTATTTGGAAAATCAATTGCAATATTCGTATTTGCAAATATAATCGAATTTTATATTGTCTTCACTATTTATTCATTGCGAGAACTACTTTACCGGCAATAGTTTCATGTATCATCGTCTTTCTTTCAGTATCGTGTGAGTACACGAGTTATAAAAGTTTCCGTTAGGAAACACGTCGTTCATGGCGCTGCGGTAAATGTCTGAGCTCTAAATGTTAAACTTTCATAATGTTCAGATGGTCTTGTTGAACTTTGGCCCCAAACTACGACTTTGTGCGTGATCAATCGCGAAATTCTTTTTTATGGACATATAGTTGGGAATTTAAGAATTTGATACCTCGAAGGCGAATGTTCCATAAATGCCGTAAATGTGCATAATCATCAAATTCCTGGTGGGAAATTGAAATTTATCTGCCATCACCTGCGCAGACATATGGTCTGCTGTGAAAATATATTGGCGTAACCGTAGAGGGAACACACAAATTCCAGAGTCGGTTTGTGCAATACCCTTATGCAGCTTACAATTTTTGGAGGTAAGTTTCTTATTTATATGAAATTTCAAATCTATGTACTTGACCAAATTGGAATTTATGGAAACTTACGTTGTATTAACCATTATACTACTTTCTTTATAAATAATTAACAATTATTGACAAGAAATTAAATAATTATTAGTCTCACATGTTGCTGTTTCACAATTACGGACCTTATGGCACAATGAATGTTTGGGGTCATGGAACACTGAATTTACTGTTCCATAAATACGGACTATTAGAAAATCTGTATACCTATTATGAAACACCTTCATAAAAAATAAATACTTTATTAAACTATTTGAAATTCGTTAACAGTAGGTAAATAAAAGGCAAGATTTTTATTAATATGTTTCAAGTATCTTTCAATCATATGTATATAGCCCAAAAAGTTGGTATTGGTTTTGTGTGAAAATTGACTTTAGCGGAATTTATGAAATCTCCACGTTTTGAGACGTCCTGATTCCGAAAAAGTAGTTTTTACGTTGGTGTCTGTCTGTCTGTTGTTGTTGTCGTCGTCGTCGTCGTTGGTGTTGTCGTCGTCGTTGTCATTGGTGTCTGTATACTCGATAACTTTTGAAAAACTGCTCGGATTGGATTGCCCTTTGACACACATTTTGAAAGACCAAAAAGACAGGTCATGATCGTTAACCAGCTATTTTGGATAAAAAATGAAAGAGTAGGAGCATTTTGAACATTTTTCTGGACTTTTTTTTGCAAGACTCAAAAATTGTAAGTACGGTTTCTCGTAGTAGGTAAAAAATGGAACAATTTATCCTTATGATATTTTTTAATGAAAATAAAATTGTCAGAGTTGTGGCATTTTCAAAATTCAAAAATATCAACGAAAATCCCAATTTTAAGCCAAATAAAGCAAGATTGAAAAGAATGTCAGAGAGAAAAAATGTTTCTTCAAGAGAGCCCTACAAGATGGTGAATACAACTTTTTGGATTTTCTCATAAAATCGAAAATTCCCATTTTGATCGCACAAAAAAAATGAGATGTTTATTTAGATTGTTTAAACAATTTAATATTGTTTTTAGCAACTTTTTCTTAGAAAAGGGTTGGAAAATCAAGGTTTCTCCTGAATTTTCCAACTTACTTTCCACGTTTCAGTAAGAGCGAGGTAATAATCAATCAAAAATCACAAAAATAATTGTTTAAACAATTTGTTATCATCCATAACAATATTTTCTTAGAATAATACTACAAAGTTGTGGGTTTTCTGAAATTCACAACTTTTCGTCCACTTTTCACTTGAAGTGGGTAATTATTTAGATTAATTTAGCAAAACTAATTTTTTAAACAGATTCTGACTGTTTATAGCTATCTCTCTCTAAATTAATACTGCATAGTTGCGGTTTTTTCTAAAAATTCAAACTTTATGCTCACTTTTTACTTGAAGGGAGTTAATATTAAATTTACTTTCACGTAAATAATTGTTTAAACAAATGACTATTTTCTCTTAGATAAGTGCTAGAAAGTTGCGATTTTTTCTGAAATGTTTAACTGTGCTCTACCTTTTTAGCTGTGAACAAATAATAAATAATTAATAAACAGCATCTCTGAATCTGCGAAGATAAGCGCACCTCACTAAAGTTTCTCAATCATTACTTCAACGAAACGTTGTATTCAATATGAACCATGTAGAGAATTTGAAACAAATTTCAAACCTGTTTAATTCAGGAAAATATGTTCACATAAAAGAAAGAGATTTTTAAAAATATGATTCTCTCTAATGTTTATTTTTTATTCGATAACAGCCAAAAAGGTAAAGCAAAGGTAAACATTTCTGAAAAAATCACAACTTTATAGCAAAGTGGGCAAAAAGTTTAAAATTTCAGAAGAAACCGCAAGTTTCCATCATTAGGTAAAGATAATATTATAAACAATGATAAAAAAATTGTTTAAATAATTTGTTTTCTACCATGAATTAATTATTACTTTCCTTTCATTGAAAAGTGATAAAAAGTTTGAAATTTCAGAAAAAAACCGAAAATATGTAGTTATAATCTAAAAGATAGCTATAAACATTCACAATTTGTTTAAACAATTATTTTTGCTAAATTAAATTGAATAATTACCCACCTAACATCTGCCTTACAAAAACCGCAAAAAATCATAATTAGCGCCAAAAACTCATTTTTGCATAAACATTCGAAAAAAAATCTTTTGGACCGCCCTAGTGTACAGTCTCTACATTTAGACCGTCATCGTTTCACTGGAAGCGTCACTGCTTTGCCAGTTCACAACGCGCAATAGGAATTTCACTTAAAGAAAAAAACGAAAGTTTAAAGAATACTCTCAATTTGTAATATTTCTGGAAGATTAAATTCTTCAACTATGTGGCCGAAAATTTGAGATTGTGGATTTTAAAACCCTACATACATTATAAGGTCACTCAACAAAACCACATCTCCTCCAATCTGGCAAATCGTCACTGATCCCTTCCGCATCAGCCCTACTTGACCTTATCCGAGATTGCGGGAGGATCAGGACCAGTGATTGGCCCACGTCCTCTTCTATAGGTTCGGCCAAAGCCACGATTTTGATAAGGACGCATATACCAAGGCTTACCAAAATGCAGGGGATAATAAATTCTTCCACAAATGAGATCACTAAGGGGAATGGCTCCAAATCCCATCCTTAGTAACACGTTTTATGCAAAATTCTCTTCTTAAAAACATGAAGGAGACGGAATCCTTTCATTTCAAGGGAATTGGATCCAAAGACGTAAAATCTATTACATTTAGGACAAGGGTAGAAATGATTATTTTTTATCTTCCTATCTCCAAGATTGGGAGAATCTTGAGGTTAAGGATAGGAATCAGTAGCCACCTTAAATTCTTCGAAGAAGGGTGTAAACTCAGGGAGTTTTAAATTTTTATTTCTGTATCTTTTATATGTGTAATTAGCCTAGAATCTTGAACATAGTGGTCACACCTCAATCTCGACCAATGCCGTACGTTGAAAGCGGACAAAACCCAAGTGGGCGATTTCACCAATGCGCGAACAGACGATAATCACATAGGAATAAATCATGCGGTCCTTACTGTTCACGTTGAAGATCTCATCAACATGGTCCAAGGCCGCGAAGAATGTCCAATGCACTTCTCTTCTACCTCAATCTTCTCATTCTCACAATCACTCTTTCATTGTTCCTCATTCTCTCATCTAGCTCCCTCCAGTTCTAGCATCCACTCTTCCCCTGTCCTTCCCTTAAGATGCTTACCGCGTTCTCTTTCCAGCTTTCTTTATTTTCCATTCTTCTAATAAATCCTTCCCATGAATCTCTCCATCTACCTATTCACATATTCTGCACTATCTTTTCTCCTTTTCTTCCTAATAGATCGCTTCCCTGACATCGTTCTCCAATCTGAATCTTGCTATTCTTGTCCATCTTCTCTCTCCCTACCTTTTTTCTGTATACATTGGTAGCCCTGCATTTTTTATTATCTTATACCATGTAGTATATTTTGAAATCGCAATCTTTCCCCATCGTTCTATTAATTGACAATCCTTATCTTTTTACTCTAATTCTTTAAACTTCACTCCGATTCCACCTCCTTTATCTCTATCCGTAAAAAACTCCCTTCTTTCTTCCTCCAATTTCGTTAACTCTATTCCCCTTCCCCCTTTTTTCTTCTACCTCCTTTACATATTTCTTCGATCATTCCTCTCCCTTTTCCTCCCTTAGCTTTATTTCATCGAATTTCCATGTCCTCTTCTCTGCTCTGTTACTAAATTTACCCCTTTGCGCTTACTCTCTTATCATATATTAAGGTGTCCTCTAATGAACTCCTTGCGTCCATCTTACAAATCGTTCCTGTAACCTCTCCCTCTCTTTCCTTTCCTTCCATCCCCATATTTCTGCTCCATATCCTAATACCGGTCTTACCCTCTCACTAACTTCTTTTTGCTTGTTCCCTCTGATACTCTCTTCATTTCTCCTAACATTATTTCCATCTCTTCATGTTCATTCCCTTCTCTTATTTTTGCATTCTTGAGCTTCTCCCTAAATTTTTCTTCCCCTTCTATTGATTCATACGCTCTACCTGTTCTTTTAACGTTTACTTCCTTTCAGCCCTCATCTTTATTATCCTTATCACCCTTCGATGGCAGTATGATTCGAAATACATGAGAATCTATCTATTCTGCTACGTCCCCTTTGATCTTTCCGCTGATGATAAACCATCCCCTCTCCTCCAAGAACTTTACCGATTTCTCCCCTCCCCCATTCAGTATATTTGTCCTAGCAATTTCTTCTCCGCTCTCCTCCCCATGGCTTTCCTCCCCCATCTGCTGTCCTTGCATTGAAATCACCTATTACAAGCTTTATCCCCCTTTTATTTTTTTCCATAATTTCTTTCGTCGTCTTATATGACGTTTTCTTACTGCAATTTCTTCCTTCATCACTCTCCTATCCTTCTCAGCTAGATATTCCTTCCTCATTCCCATGACCATTCCTCCCATTGCTCTGCCTTTCTTATTCCCTTTCTTTGCATTTGTAACCTCCTGGTAACCTTCCTTCTACTTTCTCACATAATTTTTCATCTAGCCATATTTCCATAATTACTACAACTTCCCACTGTTCCCAATTTTTTATATGTTTACGTTCTTTCTTCAGTCCTGCTACATTCCAGTAAAATATTCTCCATTCCCCCTTCCCTTATTTTCTTTTTGTTTTTTACTATTTCTTGTTCTCTCCTCTTTCATTCCTTTCGATTTGAGTCCCCCATCACCGCACTCCTTACCAACTTTCCTGTCCCTTCATCCTAATCCCACCATATATCTTGTATTTCTATTTTGCCATTCCTAACCAATGTTTTCTTGGCTTATTTTCCCTTCTTCCACAATTTCTCTTGATTTATACTGCATATCCCTTTGTTACCATATTTAAAAATTCTCTATCCTCTCCTGGTTTCCATATAATATTATTTTCTTCGTCATCACTTCCCTCTCATGTTTCCATCCCCTTAGTTTTATTAAGGTCCTTCTCTCTCCTCCCCCTTCTCCCTCTATACTTCTCGCTTCCTTAATTGCTTCTTTCGCATCTATCTTTTTTAACACTTCTTCTACCCCTTCTTCTATCTTCTGCTCCTCTAATTTCAGACCCTTCATCACTGTATTTCTTCTTGTTTACTCTCTTCCTTTATTTTTATTCTTATCCCTATTCTTCTTAACATTTTCTTATCATTTTCTTACCTTCTCAAACATTAAACTCCCTATTTGTGGTTCCCAAATTTTCTATTCTACTTTCTTACTCTCCTACCTTCTGCTGATCTTCCTCCTGGTTCTATAGCCTTTCTCCTAAGTTCTGCAGTCTTTTTTCAAGTTTGGTATTTTTTCCCCTTTTCCCCATTTCTTTCCTGAGCTCAGTCAGATCCTTTTTTATTTCTTTTTTGTTCCCCTCCCCTGCCTCTCTGGCGTTTTCTCTTCATTTCCATAACTTCTCCCATCATCTTCCTCATTTCTATTAAATTTACATTTCCCCCCTCCGTATGCTCTCTATATTCAACTTCTTCTTTCTCTTTTACGTCAACCTTCTTTCCATTTCTTCTTTCATTTTCTGCTTTTTTGTGTCCAAGTTCATAACCCTCATTACTTCCCCTCTCTTCCCTATTCCTCTTCTTGAAATACCTCTTGATCAAAACGTCTTTCTCCATTTCGTCGGGTGAGCGCAATATCATGCCTATTCAGTAGCTGAGGCAAGAAGGTGCCGCTTCAGAAAATGAGGCAAGAAGGTGCCAGTTCAGGAACGAAGGCAAGAAGATGCCGCTTCAGCAAAATAGTCAAGATGGTGCCAGTTCAAAGAAAGAGGCAAGAACGTGCATATTCAGGAATGAATTTTTTCAACTCGATTTTAAGTTGGTAACACTAGTGGTATATCGGAGAAAATCATTTGAGAAATGATTTTATCTGTCCCAATTAAGTCGCACAAGATTGACTTCCAAGAAAGCTAACAATGGTCCGTTCGTCTCATATTTCACAATTCCATATTTATGATAATTGGAATTCAATTACAAAAATTTCTGGATGAATTTTGTTTGATTTGGTTAAGATTTGCGACATGTAGATGGTTTTGAATATTCCGTCCTCACTGTGAGCCGGGCTGCTCCGCTCCGTGGTAGGCCTGAGCCGCACGCTCCGCCGCGCTTCGCAATTATACATTTTCTGTACAAATTAATATCGAGCAGTAGATTTTTTTTCAGATTGTCGTTTTTGAATAGTTTTTACATGTATCACCAAAGATCAAGACAATTTGAGCATTGAGAAGTTGATGATTATGTCAATTGTTTCTAAAAATGTTATTGAAAATATACAAAAATTAATTAATGATCATCGCAATATTTTTTATATGAAAGAGTTGTCTTTAAGTAGTATGTGTATCAATTTTCATCATAAAATATTCAACAGTCTGAGCGCCATGAATTATTATCAAAACAAAGTCATAAATGTTTGTTGCACGAAGAAAAATAGTTGAAAAAATTATTTTGTCAAAAGTTCAACATTCATATGTTACTGATGTGTGAAGATTCTACTGATATAATCATTTTATAAGATTTGCTTGAGCTGGAAACTAAGGTGCCTTCTTGATGTGATTCGTTTCTTGTAGAATGCATTGGGAGGAAAAACTTCCGAGAACATGCAGTCCATTCATAGTGCAGCGCAGTGATTATTTGTCGTTGTTGTAAGCACTGACAGTATAACCAACTGAAATTCGAGCAAAAAAAATTCATTTCTGA
>WSXT02118583.1:0-11003 GCA_011762715.2 Neuroterus valhalla | reverse complement strand
ACCACCACCCCCCGTTCAATTTCTTGTGATATGTGAACGTTTCCGCAGGGGAATCGACAAAAAATATATGATAGGAAAATTCTTCATCAGCGTAGCAGAACATAAGCACGAAGTTCCTTCGCATTCATCACAGAATACTTTATTTTCTTTCAGAATTTTCATTTTCCTTTCAAATTTTAGATATCCTTCAGTTGAATGTTTTCAAGTAAAAATCAAATTCGATCTATAGTTTCATTCTATTAAAATGAATCTCACGTAGAACATCCATACTGGGTGTCCAATAAAGGATGAGTTAAAAAAAATGTCTTCAGTTCGCGCAAATTCATTATATGTCACAAAAGGGAAAAAAATAGATTTATTATCACTCAAGTCTCAGAAACGGTTGTTTCTGATCCGTCTGAGCGGGAAAAAATTCACATTGTATCCACATATAAACCTGCTAATTATAGGTCTATAACAAAAAATTTCTGTCTTCACGTATTCATGTTGGAGTACCTGATATTCGAAAAGTTCACGCAATTGTTTGATGCGAATTTCACAATTATTTGTAACTATTACATGAATGCACGGACAAAGGAAATTATTATATTTTATTTTACGAATATTTCTAACTTTTGCATGAATACGCGAACGCAGGATATTTTTTAATTGGATCTATACTTAGCAGGTTTACATGTGGCTACAACGTGAATTCTGCCCCCCTTAGCCGGATCAGAAATAACCATTGTTGATACTTTGGTAATAAAAAATCAATTATTCCCCCTTATTTTGACATATAATGACGTTGCGCAAACTGAAGAAATTTTTTTTGTAGACGCATTTTTTAAGAGAATTATTTTGGGAACCACCAGAAACTTTTCAGCCATACCGAAAACGAATGAAAAAACCTAATTAAAAAAAATTTTTTTTGGCACACGCTCCACTTCAAAATTATACAAGATTTTGTTGCGGGTACCTACTGGAGTTTCCCTGACTTCAGCTGAGTTCAATGGAGTAACAAAGCCGCTTCCGATATTTATTTTTACCCGTTTGGTAATGCGACGATTATTGATATAGATTCCAGCAAGAATATCATAACTCTCCAATATTGCAAAGACGTCTCCAACAGGTGTTGACACTACAATTTGTTCTTGCAGAGACACGGGTACAAAGATACTACGTCCAGCAAGTACTTTAATTGGTTTGTATTCGGGAAACGTGTACTTCCGAAGTTCAAACGTCCGATTTGAATTCTTGTTGGAAATGAGCCGAATAAATGGGAGTTCTTCCAGCTCACATCCTAAGCCGTCAGGAGAAGGAAGCCTGGTAGGAGCAACCATATTGGACTTGGGATGAGGAGGACGCTTTGGCCTTGGAGAGGGTGACCTTGACCTGGCACGAGTAGAAGCTTCAGCAGGAGAAGAAAACCTCTTGGGAGAATAGCTCCTCTCACGAGAATCACTCTTGTCAGGAGAAGAAGATTCGCTACCAGGGATACCAGGAATCGGATCACCATTTGGTAAACAGTCGAACTGCAAACTTAACTCTGCAACAAGTAAAAGATTGGAATAAATAAATCAAATAAAAGGTTTTACTATATTCTCCTAGGCTCTAGTGCAGTAAGCAGAAAACTGTCAATAATATAAATAATAATGAACCTATGAATGAATAAACAATTTCTAGAGATGGGATTGCAAGAACTTCCTCCTCGCTGAAAAGTCGGCTGTCCCAGGAGGATCAGCGCCATCGCACCCGATAAACGGTTAACCAAGGATGTTATCGGAGCCTGAATGCAGTAGGCGGATAGGGAACGTGCGCTCAGATACGCAAATAATAATTGTTGAAACGTTTTGTCATATTCGAATTCCAAAATTAGAAAAATTTAATTTTTTATAAATATGGGTTGCTGCAGGATTAAACGGAACTTTCTTCGATTCAAATTTTTGAATTGTCCTATGGTGATCTTTGATAATTACATTGATTAAGTATAGAACAACATTTCTCAAATTATTCTTGGAAATATGAAGTGCTATAACTCAGCCAAAAATAGCTGCAAAGTAATTTGGTGGTGGCGATCATTACGTGGTGTATCTCTAGTAGCGATACTTTTATAAACACAGTGCTTCCTTATGGATGTTATTTTTGTTATAAAGAAAATCATTCTTGATATTGCGAAGGATCGTGGAGGAATGTAAAATGTGATTCTGCCCTCATATTATATTTTTGTTCGTTTCTTTTTCTTTTTCAATGTATATTGGTACTCATTTTTTATTATTTGATCCTAATACGTACACATAGTGTGCATATGATAGCTTCATTTTGTCATATAATCCTCCCAAACACATCTATCGATTCATGTTATACGGAGAACTCCATATTGCTATGGCAGCAATATCAGAGTGGTCGCAAGGTTACTTTGTCGTTGTCAATACGATATAAAGAGTATCGCGGTCGGAAGTTCACACGTAGGGCTCTCAGAGCGACACACTTCGCTACGATAGCGATTACCCTGAATATGGTTCCGAAAATTAACCAACGCAGGTAGCCATGGCAACGCCATCGTGACGCTGTCGCAGCTCTACTGTATACGGTTCAGAGCGATACACTTTTTGTGCTGTCACAGCAATATGGAGTTTTCCGTGTACCGTAACACACTAATTTGATGCATAAGTATCCATGGAAAATTAACATTTGCTAAGGATTGCTAAGGTAGAGACCAGAGAAGGAACGGTTCTCATTTTTCCGAGTGGAGGAAATACAAAGTAATGTATGAATGAAGTATTTGTTAACAGCGTAAAGTTATTACTCTGAAGCTCTTCCATATGTTACAATAAGGTATATTCACTGGTAGGTTATTACTATGACGAATAGGCAGAAACGCTTATCTGCACGTATCATGGTTTCGAAATATTTGAGGTTGTTTATCACTTTTCTTCTGTAACATTAGGAACATAACGGATTATTTCCAAATTAAGGGGTTTAAAGGTGTAATAGCAAGCTCAAAACAACCCAATTTTCAACTTGGTTTTTGCAGTTGCCAAAACAAGGCCCATTGATAATTGCACAAAATTTTTCTAGAATACTCCGAGCTCAAATAATGAAAAAATAGGTGAGGTCAAAAATGTTTAATAATGTATAGTTATTTGTATGTTTCAGGTTTCTCTTTTAGTTAAGGCGAAATTCATAATTCTCCTTTAATTCCGATTTAAAAAAGCTTTTTTTTTCTTGTAAAAATTTCGTTCCTTATTTTATTCGTCATGAGGGTGGTCAGTTGGACCACTTATTAGAACTGCGGTAAGCTAAACCTTCGACTGCGTCACACGACCTTGAGATAAGAGACTACGTAGCATCCGTGAAAGCACAATGGGAGGCCAGAGAAACTCTCATGTGTCTGCAGGACATGGAGCGTTCCAAGGATACCCGCTCTCTGGATTTGTCCGGTAAATGCAACGGCATGTGTTTCGCACAGGTATGGTATGGAGGCTACGGTCCAGTCAACGCATCACGTCTCAAAGAGCAGTGAAGAAAAGAACAGACGTTTTAACTGCATAATCCTAGTGAAGTTGCGTTAGCTGCTCTTCGAGGTTTTTGTACCTTTTTTTTTATTCAATACATGTTTTTGGATCTATTTTCACATGCGCATTGTCAGACCGCGTGGCTGGCGTGGGCCTGTGGGTTCTGATATATCTGCTCCCAGGAAAGGCATCCAGAACTTCATTCTTGGACGCTGGCATCGGAGATCAAGAGGTCCATCCTAACAAGCGGTCTCACGAACCAAGAAAAGTTTTTTGGACCATATTGTTGCTCGTGACTTGCTAGTGTAATTTCAGATTACATTAATTGCTCTGTGAAGCGGTATCTCCTGGCAGGCGGCGGTGTGGCAAGTCATGTGTCTTGTTTTCAGATTGAGATGTCCACGGCAGGCGGAGGAAGTTTCCTTCCATTAAGTTGCTGTTATTTTTTCAAGGGGATATTTTTCGGTCTTTTGATTGGATGTATATCTGTTCAGCTCTAGGTTCCACGGCGGGCAGAGACAGGTATTGTCCATCATTTTGTCATGTTAGAGATTCGTGAGTTTCATTATTTTGTTCGCAGAACAATGCTGGCGGGATGTTTATGATTTAACTGCTGCTGCTGGCTTTCGTAACAGTCAAGTTTTAATTCGATTTGCAGTTTTGTGTGCTTCGTAGGTTACCCCTAGTTTTGAGTCTCCCCAGTATCAACCGGCAGAAAAGCGAGGCCAGCGTTCGGGCGCTCTCCCACCCAAGGTTGGTGCTCGCTTCTCTCTAGCGTTCAGTTCCTTCTTCGCCCTGGAGCTGACGGGTGGACCCTCCTGTCGTTCTATTGGGTGCAGACAGCCGGGTCATCGCCTTGTGAAGCGTCGGCGAATAGGTTGTATGCTATGCTATTCTAGTATCACGTGTAACCTCCAGTTGATACAAGTTCATTGCCTTGTAATGGATTCCGGAACTTGGGGCTCAGATGGGCCTGACTATACATTTGGGCTCCTGGAAATTCATATTAAACGAATATATTCTCTTTTGACTGACCTTCAACTGAACTAGCCTCCTTCCTCGTTAACTCACGCCAGTCCGTAGTTATTTCTACAACAATACCCTCGATTCCGATGTTGTGGACGAGCAGGGCTGAGAATTTGATCACGTTATTGTTCGCTCCCATTTGTCAAGGAGTATGGTAATCGGCCTCGTGTGTCGAATAGAAAAAAAAATCGGAAACATGTAGTTTCGGTGAATTCGGAGCTCCGTAGCCTCGACATTTGACTCAAAGCTCCCTTGAAGCATTTGACATGGCAGGGTCGCGGGCCAACACCATAAGAGCGACAAAGATTGTAGTAAAGCACTCTTAGGACCGGATTGTGTATGTAGACATACTTTGTTTCAGAGTGAATAGTATAATTGAATGGTATATGCTGCTATAGATGCTCAGCATGTTTATGACACGCCCTGCACCTATTGCTGGAAACCTATTATCAGGACATGTGGCTGCGACACGATTGGTCGGCATAATAGCGTCCTGACGCCAGCGAAAAAATGACTTTATTGCCTGAATTAGATCTAGATGATTTTAGGAAAGCGAATGTTGACTGACGTGAAAAGGACTGTTCCCGTACAGTTCTCTAAAAGTTCACTTGTGTCTCCTGGTCCTGATGTTCTTTGAAAATATTTCGGCCTTTGCGACCTTTGCATTAACTTACATGCAGTAATGTTTTTATTTGCTCCAGAGAACCTCCTGCACTAATGTTAAATCCCAAATACGGCTCTCAGGCACGCCTAGGTATTAGGAATCCCCGGCGCCGAGGTGCCTTATAGGACTTCTGTCCAGAAGCTCAGGGTCAACAGCTCCTACCGATTTCTCGCATTCTTCCTCGACTATCCTTAGAAAATTCTCAAGATGCTCTTTTTAGGAATCATACATCTTAAGGTCATCCATATAAAATATTTAAGAGACCCCATGCTTATGGTCTTTAATTTCGCCGTGGAGGTATCCATGAGAATAGCGTAGTGCGATGGATCGTAGCAATAGTAAAATCCAGAAGAAGAGAGGGTACATTAGGTACATTATACATAGGTACATAGGTACATAGGTACATTATTCTTCCTATGCGTCTCACTATATGTAGATGAACCTCCAAGCTTCCCAGCAGACATATGATGAGTCTATGAGAAGTTAAATCGAAAGGTTTTTATGGATCAATCCAGGCCATCGACAGATTGCATTGGTTGTATGCAACGTCTTTGCAGACACTCCTGTTGATCAGCAGGTCCTTCTGACAGCCTGCTGCGCCTCTTCATAAACGGCATTGTTCGAGAATCTCTGTCCGAACAGGTTCAATCCTCCAAACAGTTCTATCAATCAGGAAAGCTGTGAACATCTTACACAGCGTGTTCAGACAAGGAATTGACGTGTAGTTTCTTGGGTTATACAAATCACCTTTCTTCGATAGGAGTACACAGTGACCTAACACCTGGCACTGCGGAATAGGCATCTTCGACTTTAAATGTGGAATTAAGGTCCAAGCCAGGTGTTGGTGTGTAAAAGTAAACTTTTTCACTTAAAATTCCTAATACCTTCTGGTCCAGCAGCGGAGAAGTTCTGCTTGCCCCTTAATCCTTTCTTTAGTTATGGGGTTGTCGCAGAGCTCCTTGAAAATTATGATGTTCTCAGTGCCTCCATCGAAAGGGTGTTAAACTTCTTAATCTCTCTCCGAAATCTCTTAACTTCTTCGGACTTAAGTGCTTTTATTATAAGAAGAGGGTAATCACTGAAGAAGCCTGATGGGCCAGCAAGAAACTGTTGATTTCACCTGACCAATACCTCCTTTTTTCATTTATAACCGCATCATAAAACACCCTTACGATGTCAATAATGTGCTGCTTCATGGTCAACAGCTTTGACATCTTCAATTTGTGAAGACGGATACTCATTTCGTAATCGAACGTATTGTCTAGCCCAGCTGATCTTCTTGTTTGATTGATGCAAGCGCCTCGTGGTTTTTGATCTTTCATTAACTTCGACTTTTGATCTGAATCAGTAAAGATGTTGCCGCATCGTAAACTGAAGAAGTGATGGTCTGAAGGTCGGTATTCTCTGAGAGATCCTCACGAAGGGTTGCATCCATTTCAGCCAGATCATAGGGCTTAGGAGGTAATTACTTACTTCTGCAGTAATTATCAGCGTCTCTTCCTGGTCTTCGTCAGCAGCTCGTTCTTACAGCGGTGGGGGATGCGTTTGGCATATATCTCTCATTCGCGGAAGGTTGATGGCAGGGTTTTGTAACACTTGATGTGAAAGTCGCAATGCTCTGGATATTTCTGGTACCACAAAGTGTGCAGGTGCGCCATGTTAACTTTGCGATCAGAGACAACGCTGACATTGCAGAATGTAGCAGGTCATCATGGAGTCTCTCCGTTCATTAAAAACGCATATTGTCTTACTGATTCATCGTGTTTTTACCTAATTCGTTACTTCGAACTTTTGAATGATCGGCAATGCTAGCCGAACCATTGTCAGGTATTTTGCATGTTCAATTGTTTTGAACCAAATATACAAGTGGATTTGGGTTTTGAGTTTCCATAGTTGTTTGCACGATAGCTAGGGAAGGGAGCTGTCTTCCCGCGCAGAGCCCCGCATGAGAAGGCTCGGTATCCTGGAGGAAACGCGAAGGACACCTCAACCAGGTGCCCTTCAGCTTGTGGCATGGTTCTTCACGCTTAAACTTGAGCCCTTATCCTTTGGAAAAACCCCTAGACTATTTCTGGGGAACTTATTGAATATGTGAAATGTATGTATATGTATGTATGTATGTATGTATGTATGTATGTATGTATTGATTTGTGAAAGAAAAGAGCAAGAGAGAGAGAGCTGAAGGATGAGTTGAGAAGTGTGGAGACCGAAGGGGACGTTAGATGCGGCAAATTCGAAGGTTATGGTGCTCAGGATAGGAGGTGGAAGGGATAAGAGAGGGAATTGGAAGTGGAAGGAGATGGGAGTGCCGGAAGCGGAAGAGTTTTTGTACCTAGGTTTCCTATTTCGAAGGATGGAGAAGTAAATGATCATATAAAGTAGAGGATAAGGAGGGCAAATGTTGCGATAAGGCAGGCGTGGGGATTGGGGTAGAAGGTAATCGAGGAGGTAAATAGGGTTCAGGAAACGACGGCAGTAGCTGAGTGGTGATTCTCGACTCGGGCGAGATCTCGAATGTCAATCAAGAAGGAATTTCCACATCAAAACTCGCCTGTCCTCATCAACAGCGCACAAGAGTTTTGGTTTTCTGCAGTTTTCTCTCCAACTTACCAAATTTTCAGGTGAATGCGAGCGTTTTGAATAGAAAAAATCAAGCTGCAGACGGTAGGGGTTTGAGAGATTGAAACTCCTACAGAATTGAGTACGTCCGGCATTGCTTGGAGGCTTATTATGAGAGTTGGAGTTATTGGACATTTAAAAAAGGGATTTGAGTTGAAGGGTTTAATGTCTGACAATTTCCTGTGAGAGGTGGGAAGAAATTTAGACATGTAGAAACTCAAAAAGGGTATACATGGAGAGAAAAATCTGATATCCTGAATGAAGAAGGAGAGGAAAGAGCGATTGCATGAACGAAGGGGGTGTTGGGTAAGATGGAGAGGACGAGAAGGAAGGTAAAGGGGGAATGGAGATAGATGTGTAAGGGAGAGAGGAAGTATATATAAGATAAATGTAAATAATGTGAATAATAGATAAGGAATAGCTGGTGAAATATAGGGAAATGCGTACAGGGCGAAGCGAGGAAGGCAAGACAAGGAGAGCGAGCAAGCGAGCGAGCGGTCATAGTATTAAGAAGCAAGAGGGGTTTTCGTGGCCCTCTAATGTTTGCGAGTAAATCTAAGTTATTTTTAGGTATTTCGGCCTCCTGAATCCGAATTCCGAAGGTGCCGAGCCGTAAGTAGTAAAAAATAAAACGTTATTAACAAACTAACTGTTTAAACAAATGCCACTTTTTACCCATTCAAGTTACAATGCCCTGCGGCAAATCAAATGATTCAAAATTTATCAGAAAATACGCTCGTTTTTCAAAATTGCAAAAATATCAATTAGAACCGGAGCTACGGCGATTTGAGTAAACGAGAAATCTGTCGATACTCGACAATCCAGTAGGCCGCAAGCACGGTGCCACACTCGACTGCGCTCTTCGTTTAGAACGTCATTAACTTTGTCATTTTAGCTCGTACAGTTAGTTGCACGTTAAATTTTATGGAAGAAATTGTAGTAAAATAAATCAAAGTTAGACAAAATCTCATTTATTGCATCTTATTGATAAACAAAAAAAAATGGTACACCTAATTACAATAAGTGCAGTGCATAGTATAAAGTCGGTTAATTACGTATCAGCTCCAGAGTTTCATTCAATGTTAAACGCTAAGTTTAAGCTCATAAAAGTTTTTTTGAATATCTTCCCATGAATGTTAATATCTGATTGATAAAAATTCACAAGTGATATATTTTTATAAGCTTTACTAACTAAAAAATCTGCCCGCTGCGGAGGCACATTCTCATCGCGTGCGGCTCGCTTTGCTCACAAGTTTGAGCGCGCCCGGGGCGCTCGTCTATCGGATCTCGCACTTTTGCACCTCGCGCTACGCGCTCGGTCATTGTACTTCCCTTTATTTGTATACAAAGCTTTTGAAAATCTATAGCGAAATGTCGACTACTCTAATTTGATGATTGTGAATTCTCTTTTGTTGAAACTTCTCCGGCCTTAACAAATACATTCTCATCTCTTGTCTCGTGCTGCGCACTCGATCAAAATTTGTCCGAAACAGTGGAGAAGTTTTGTTACCCAATTTTCTTTCATATATTGTGTACTTTTTCTGAAAATTCAATTGTTTGATGTTTTATTTCATTTGATACGATTTAAACAAAAACTACGTGTCCAATCGCAAAAATTATAAAAAATTTATAGATCTTTTTTGGGTGAACAAGTTTTCTCTATCAATTTTCTGTCTGAGCTTTCGTCATTCTTTCAAAAAGTTCATTATGTCATTTTTATAGTTATTTTTCCTGATTGAAATGAAAATCATATATTCTGTTGGAAAAAGATTGATAGCACATTCAAAGATATTTTCCTGGTAAAGAAGTTGTGTCCATTTTGTAGAGCTTACAAAAAGAAACATTTTTTCTCTTATACCATTTTTTCATATCTTCCGTTGTGTAGCTAAAAAATCTCATTTTTGTTTATATTTTCGAATTTTTAAAATGATATTAATCTGACGATTTTGTTTTCATCAAGAACACATACATACATACATACTTTAAAAATTCAAAAATTTAAACAAAAATGAGAATTTCCAGCTACACAACGGGAGAAATGAAAAAATGGTATGAGGGAAAAAATGTTTCTTTTTGGGAGCCCTACAAGTTGTTCTTCGCAACTTCTTCATTTTTCTCAAAAAATCGAAAAATCAAACTTTTGTCGGACAAAAAATGATGAAAAATACAAAGTTTCATTTTTTGGTCAAACCATGCAAGGTACGGGAAAATATAAATGAACAAAAACTGTGCACCAAAAAAAGATCTACAAATTTGATAAAGTTTTTTTTCTGAAGGATAATTAGTTCTTGCTTTATTAAAAAAAAACCGTATCAAAAAGGAATAAATTTAACTTTCGGACGACCGCTCCAAGCTTAGGAAGAAACAAATAGACACAAGCTCTCATGAAAATATCTTTGAATGTGTTATCAATCTCTTTTCAACAAAATATGTGGTTTTAATTTCGATCAGGAAGAATAACTATAAAAATAACATAATGAACTTTTTGAGAAAAAAGACGAAGGCTTAGACAGAAGATTGATAGAGAAAAGTTGTTTACCCGGAAAATGCCTATAAATTTTTTATAATTTTTGCCACTGGACACGCAGTTTTTTCTGAATCATATAAATTGAAAAAAAAATCAAACAATGAGATTTCTAGAAAAAGTACACAAAATATAAAAAAAAATTGGGCGACAAAACTTCTCCACCGTTCCGGACAAATTTTGTTCGAGTGAGCAGCACGAGATACAAGATGAAAATGTATTCGATAAGGCTGGGGAAGCTTTAGCAAAAGAGAATTCACAATCATCAAATTAAAGTAGTCAACGTATAGGAGAGCTTCAGGTTGAGCACAGTCTCATTCCGAGTCGCGACGAGCTCGGGCCGGGCATGACACAATAGAAAGGGTCAGCTGAGCCTCCAGATAGTACATGGTACCCTAAGATCGTCTTGAGCCAAAAAGGCTCAAGGCGGGGCCCTGTAACTTGAATAGGTAAAAAGTGGCATTTGTTTAAACAATTCCTTTGTCAATAACTTTTTATTTGGACCATTTACGGCTTGAAACCTTCGAAATTCGGATTCAGGAGGCCAAAATACATAAAAATAACCTAGATTTAATCACGGACACAAGGGGGCCAAGAAAACCCCTCTTGCTTCTAGACTAAGTGTATTTTGTATACATTTATTGCATCAAAGTTGAAGATAAATAGAAAAGTTATG
>WSXT02118572.1:0-11003 GCA_011762715.2 Neuroterus valhalla | reverse complement strand
CTTGAGATTTAAATTTTAAATTGAACCGCCACTTTCAGCACTCTATAATTATGCCACCACTGGAAGTGGCGATTTTTTGAATGAACCGGAAGCTTCAATAAGGGAACATCCCCCACCACGAGAGCCCCCGGACCTGTGAATACGACCGTGCATCTAAGGATATATTGAAAGAAGAAAGAGAAAGATTTAACTAACAATAATCTGTACTAACCATATTTATATGTATATGTAGGTATGAAAATCTCTAGAGCTTTCAGTAGAAATATTTTTATCGGGAAGATATCTTTTGTGAAAAGTTTCATTTCATTTTTTTATTCCATAATGACGGAGGAATATCAAACTGAAAACCTCAAAATTGAAAATTTTTATTACGTCTGTGATTATTATAATGAAAACATCGATATTAATGGGTCCGGGAAGGAAGGAAGAAATTATTTCTGCATGGACTCTCACATCCTCTCCCTCTATTACTTCAACTACGTCATCAGCTGCTCTTAGCCTGTCAAGATTTGATAAACGTATTATAAATCTTCCACGAGAAAGCCGAAAGATCATAGCCTGCAATATTTGAATATGTTTTAGCAAGTGATTTACTGTATTATGTCGATTGAAGTCAAAAAGTGAATTGTGATAGCATCCGATGTAATAGTCCTAATTAATTATAAAGACTAATATACACAATTTTATATGCTTAGTTTAAGTTATTTGATGGGCAATAGTTTTTTTCATATTTTGATGGAATCAAAAATTCAATTTTTGATGTTAAACTTTTCGATTTATTACTCCCTCATTTCATAATCACAATAAATATAAGATAGTGAGCTAATTCAATTTTTTTGAAATGTCTGAAATATTCAATTTCGCGGTTATAGGGGGAGGGGAGGGGGCCATAGTTCTCCGTCTGAGGCAAGAGGTAGTGCTGAAAATCGCGTATGCAAAAATCCATTCGGCTCTCATGGCAGTTTCGACTCTCTGCATCAACCTAATCTGGTATCATGGCGGATGAACGCTTCCCAGCGTAACATGCTTGCATTGGGTATTGCATATAAAAAAGGTTTGTTCTTGATTTCACATAACCAGTGCTCGAATTATTTCATTTTGTGAAATTATGTCTGACACCGAAAAAAATCTACGACTTTCATGCAGTCGAATTGGTTGAATGAGAACCAAAAGCTGCAATTTTAGATGTTGACTGCGTGTACCTTCAAAATGGATTACATTTAATCGTAGCAAAGGAAAACCTGGAAATAAATCCATGGCACCTCCTCAAAACGAGCAGAGCAATTAGCTTTTGCATTCGAAAATTTATCGTACTATACTAGACTTATTTTTAGAATAAGAAAAAAAAGGACACGGCATTTATTTGCGGACCTAACAATAATGGGAAAGTCCCATCAGGGCCTCAAAAATACTCCAACAACATTTCTACACGATATCTTGGATATCATAAGACACAGTATCTTGAGATTTTGATTCTAAATATCTCGATTGTTGTCCCATAGTTCTCCACAGCTAAGTCACAGATATATAACGCTCTAAATCTACTATTTCATTGTGAATTCTTACTATTCCAATTTAAAAAAAGTGGGTCACTATGAAATAGTGAAATTCACTATTTCAATTAGAAGATTTCACTGATGCGGAAAGTGGTTACCACTAATTCGAATAGTGGATTTCGCTAATTCGATTTGGCGGATTTAACTAATTAAATCAGCTTCAGTTGCAGGTCTTGATAAAAATGATCAATGCAATATTATTTCAATCAATCGTATTAATTAATTGCAACTCATTCCGAATCTTTCTCGAAATTTCGTTGTTATTCATAGTTTAAAATGAACCACTCCACATCTTAACGAGTCTATTTGTCTTATTAATAGAAAGAAATAATATTATCGAAAAAAAATATAATTAAATTCAGCAAGCATCGAAAAAATAATGTATGATTCAAGGGGTTACATGGGTTTGGAAATTAAAAGAAACCGATTTTTTTCCTCCGTCTTATTAAATAGTACAGTATGATAAGAATATTCTCCCAAAATTTTTAATTGATCCATACAAATGTCTAAGAGCTAGACCCTTTGGAAGTTCCGCCCATCAGGTTACGGCTGTTTGGCGCGTCGCAGTTCGAAGGCTAAAAAAGAGCGTATTTTTATCAATTTTTTTTATGTATCAAATGGAATATTTTATTCAAACAATGAGCATATTAGAGATATTCTAAACATTTTGTACTATTTAATAAAACGAAAACATAAATAAATAAAATTCTGCAGGTTTTTCCAACGTAAATCTTTAATCGCGTTTTTCTCGAAACTCAATTTTTGAAGTCGGTGGCCACGATTCTTTGGGAAGTTATGAACCGATCTTCTTCATATTTGTCGCACTTCTTATAAATAACATTGTCTCGTGCCCGAACAAAGGATTTTCAAAAATTTTCATTACAAATTATTTTACGAGGCGCTAAATGGCAAAAATTTGACCGAAAAATGGGATTTTTTGTTCACAGTTCCGCAAAAAATTCAAATTTCATTTTTATATTTTTTCCTTCGTCCAAGCACGAGTTTCATACTTGTACTTACTAAAAATTTTTGGTTTTTTGATTTTGGATAAACCAGTCGTTAGTTATCATGGCCGGGCGGAGATAATTTCTTTTTGAGAGGTCAAGGGGAATGAACTCTCGAGGGCTGAATGTTTAATACTTTTTAATAAAAATTTCACAAAATAATAATTAAATATGTATCTTTGATATGCTGAATTGTTCAAATAAAATATTTTATTTGAAATATTAAAAAGAAATTGGTAAAAATACCCTTTTTTCGAGCCTTCAAACCCCATGTAACCCCTTAAAGGAAATTCAAAAATCGCAATGCCTGAAGCCTTCAAAATTAGTTATTGTCAGTTTTTAATATATTCTGAGCATTAGGGTAAAAAATAGAACGAGTATTCGGTAAATAAAAAATATCATGTTATTTAACTACAGGTATATTTTGGAATATTCAACATGTATTCATCGATAAATTGTGAATCAAATAATAAGTTTCCCCAAGTTAAAAAATTGTTGAAATATAAGAATCCCGAATAATAAAATTCCTGTCAGAAAATTGTCTAATTATGAAATATTTGAAGTAGAAAATTTTCAAATTATAAAATTCCCGAAAGGAAACAATCACAATTTTTCTTGTCCTAAATATCATTCATTGATAACAAATAAAAGAACCAAATATCTTTATTGAAGCAACACATTTTTTAAAATGTTTGAATGTTTTTAAATAGATGAACGATTTTTTTTTTAAATGTGCATTGTATCTAGAAAATAGATAAAAAATGTTTACGAATCCGAATTTTTGATATCTTTTTTTTTAAATTAAAAAGAAACGTAGAAATAAATCAGTGCTGCGTTGTATCCTGCAGTTTATTAGCACGCGTGTTTGAATTAATTTTTTGAATACAATTTGTGTACACTGTTTGTTATTTTTAATTCAAGAAATAATGTCGCGAATTCTACAATTTCAGAAATTTCATTATACGGGAATTTTTCGATTTGGAATTTCACAATTTCGGGAATTTCATTTTTCTTGATATTTCAGTCGTCCCTTTAAACCTTCGAAAATTTTTCTAATTTTCGCATCATGAGAAGGAACAGGAAAATATTTCGAATCGCGTCGATGCGTCATTATTTAAAAAAAATTTAACATCTATTCTGGCGATTTAAAAATATATTATCTGTACTCACTTTTTAGAATGGGTGATTTGATTTGTCGTTTCACTCTGATATTCAATCGAGATATTCTCACATAATTATGCACGACTAAAAAAAAGCGATTAAATGTATATTTCCAATTTGTCTGATCGAGAATAAGGAATTAAGGTTATACTTTTCCTCCACTTCGGTTTTGCTATTTGAATTAGTCATTTTTGACTAATGGAGTGCTAGTGAAACTTGCACTATGACAATAGTGAATTTCACTAATTGAAATGGTGCACTATTTCAGATTTAGAGAGAACGGCTTTGTATCAAGATGTAAACTGCTGAGGGATTTCTAGAAAAATAGTTCACATTAAAAAAAATGGCTTTGGTGTATTCCGCAACCATTCATCAGATGTGCTCCCGACGACACCGCTCTTCTATCTTCCCAAGTTAGCTCTATGTAATCCCATTAGAGTCTTCTACCACGTGGGAGGACGGGGTAATGGTTGGTGTGTTTGCACGCATCAATTGAAGGGGTAAGAAGTGCATTGGACGACCACACCTTAATAAGGGTGCGGCGACCCGGGGGTGCGCCGACCACTCTTTCACTAATTTACTCAACATGGATATGATATGGCGCGTGCTCGTCCCCGCGATCCTTATTACATAATGGAGAGAAGGTGATCGCTGCCAAGGCTTTTGTCAATAAAGTGATTCTCCAAGTGTGACATTTCCTTCGATCTGATTAAGGCTGAACCGGAAACCATTTGCGGTTCTGACATTCAAGCTCTCATTTAAAACGATGAAAGTCACAATTTATTTTCGGTTGAAATGTTTACTCTATTTTACGAAATGACTGTCACGATTCAGTATATCAGAGTTGCTACAGAACCTGGAAAACTTTTAAAAGTTTTGAAGATAAGAGAAAACGGATAAAGCCCTGGAAATTTCGGAAAGCGACTAGGAATTTGTATTACTATTGCTTATTGGAGTTTAAATCATTGTTTGAGTAGTTTTATGTTAATATTCAAATTTATATTAATATATAAAATTATATTTCAATATCAGCTCTGGTTTATTGGTCATTTTTTACACAATTGTTCTTAAGAATTTAATATCATATTGGAAAATGACGAAGCGATTTCCAAGGATGAATCGAAGGAACACCGAGATATGGAAGAAATGAATTTTGAACAAACTTTACGAACTTCCAAACCAAAAAAATTTAACTTTGAACACGAAAAATTACATTTTCAGAAAGTATTGAATCTTTATGGTGAAAAGACGAATTTCCTATTAAGATGCTTCATCAAAGATAGGCTTTCGCTGAGGAGAAAATTCTCTTACACTGGTGAATTGTTAGTTGTAATATTTTTCCTACCTCATCCTTAGACCCTAATGAAGCCTTTGTCAGATGTTTTTTTCCAAATATTTCGTTGTTATTTGTTTTTGTTTAAATTCAAAATCAAGTGATTTTTGCGCCTGCAAAATCGGACCTGTTGTACTCCTCGAATAGAAGAATCTAAAGATGAGGTAGGAAATATATTACAACTAACAATTCACCAGTGTAAGAGAATTTTTCCCTCAGCGAAAGCCTATCCTTGATGAAGCACCTTAAGACCATGTCGTGCATGGATCACGTGACCCAAAATATTGATTTTTTTTGGAACAACTCACGTCCGCACCGAAAAAGATTTCGAGTTGAAATTTTATTATATACCCATACATAACATGTCCTTAGGTTATTAAATTTTCTACTAAAAAAGGTCAATTCCGAATAAAACAGTTGAATTTTCGAAAAAGCCGATAACTCCCCAACAAAATTGTTAAATTTTCAACCTACAAAGATGAATTTTCACCAATTAGTCGGAATTTTTGGAAAGAAAATTTATGTTCAACCAAAAACAATTACGTTTTGAACCAATATTTTGTATTTTCAAGCCAAACAGACGAATTTTCTTTGAAAACAGTTGAAATTTGTGTACAAGAAGACCTGTCCAAGATGACGAATGTTGAGCAAAAAGTTCAAATAATCGTCCAAGAAAGAATAATTCTGAGTAAAAAATGTAACAGTCGACACTCAAACCAAAAAGTATTTTTATCTTGTATCACAAAACAGCACTTGAATTCAAAGGGTGGAGATTAAGCAAACGATTCCGAAGTCTGGGTCCTTTTCCTGTTTCCCCCCGTCAAGTTTTTCATAATTCAAGGTCAACTAAAAGTAACATATTTATATTTTTCGTAGAACTTAAACACTGATTCCATTTCGTGGCATTCATTCTAAGCACCCTTCAACACAACAGATCCAACTTTGCAAAATCAATTGATTTTTATGAAAAATATCCTTTTTTCTTGAGAAAATATCCTTTTTTACAAAAATTGTAACAGTAAAACTTTAAATTGGAAAAAGTCAATTCACGATAGCAAGTAAAGCGTATTGGGAATAAAAAAATTTATTTCCAACCAAGGATTATTTCTCAAATAACATTATGAAACCAACTGGAACATTTAAATTTCAAACCAAGAAGATGAACTTTCAACTAAAATGATGAATCATTAATTTTCTACCAGGAAATACAATGTTTCAACAAAATAGTTACATTTCGAACTGAAAAAATAATTTCAACCGAAAATGGGACAGTAACTCTTTTAGTTCGGTTTTCAGTTGAAAAAATGACTTGCAACAAAAAAAATATACGTTTCAAACAAACAAAAAATAAACGATTTTTACACAAATCGTCATATTTTCAAGCAAAATGAATAATCTTCAAATAAAATTGTAAATGTTGAAATACAAATTTTAACTGAAATTATTAAATGATTTTAACAGGATGTTTAAATTTTATTTTATCAAAAAATAATTTAAAAAAAAATGGAAGAGTAAAATTTTTGGCTTACAAAATCAAATTTGAACCAAACATAAGGGTTTACAATTAGAAAATATTTAACTGTATAACTTGAACCGTTACCCGTAAAGAAGAAATTATGAACAAGACAAAACTTTCGAAAAAAAGGAGTTTTGAACAAACCATTTTTTTTAGCATAATATGTGATATTTCAACGAAATAATTGAATTTCCAATTTGAAAAGACAAATTTACATCCTGATTGTTAAATTTTGAACTATAAAAGATCAATAATTTGCCACTTGAAATAAAGCAGTTGAAATTGCAGTTGAAGAAATTAATCTCCAACTGAAATAGATGTATTTTATGCGAAAAAGAATAATTTTCTGAAAAACAGGCAAATTTTCCTTGTAGTGCATGAATTCTCGAAGAAATTGTTTCATTTTCAAAATCAAACGTCAGTCTGCAACAAAATACTCGGATTTTCATCAGAAAAAGATGAATGGATTTTTAACGAAGCGGTAACCTCTTCGACCAGAGGTAAATTTTGAATCAAAATTATGCATCTTCAACAAAAAAATTTAATTTCCAACAAACTTTCAACAAAGTAGTGGATTTTTTAACTAAAAGAGGATGAATTTCGCATTAAACATTGTAAACAGGTTTCCTATTATCATCCAATTTTTTCTTCGAAATACTACTTCGTACTCTGAAAATTGTTCATAGTACTTTCTCCATTGGAAATCAAGAAAAGGGCACTTCCAAATTGAGATACATTTTGATGGGGGAAAGCAATTTTTTCCAATTCCTCTCTTCTAAATCCAAACCTTAATTATTTTGAGAAGTTCTTTGCTCCAAGTGAAATTATATTTTTCGACCAGAACTCCCAACCCATAAACGAAAACTATGATTATTTTCTAAAATTCCCTGTCGCAAGTCAGATAAATGAGGAGAAAGCTAATAAAACGTGGGAAATACATTTTTGTTTGAAAATTGAAGGAATAATTTTTTCTACATGTTTGCGCTATTATCAATTCGATTATCAAAGTTAAGTCAGATAAAAAGAATTTCACAGATCAACAAATTTGCAAAAAATTGTTATGTGTGTTAAAGTCATCAAATCAAATGATAAGATCTCTTCTTAATTCATAGAAAGAAAGCAGTCATTCCTCATATTTTCACAGTGGAATTTGCGATTTTCTAGGTTGAGCCAAGTATAAATTTCCGGTTTTCACATTAAATCCCCGGTCATTTCTCGGTTTATTTGGTTTCCTGGTCAAGTCGACAACTTGAATGGACCAGAAAAGACGTTTTCAACAAAATAAAAAAATCCTTAACCACAATATATTCATTTTCAATCAAACAGCTAACAAGATGAATGCTCTAGAGAAACGTTCAATTTCATACCAAAATTCTATATTTTTCAGATCAAAATGATCGATTTTCTATAAAATAGTTGAAGTTTCGAGCTGAAAAGATAAATTTTCTATAAAATAGGTCAATTTTCAATTCAAAAATATAATGTTCAACCGGAAAAACGAATAAAAATAGTAAAACTTTGAACCAGAAGAGGAAATTTCTAAATAAAAAATTTAATATAAGACTCTTTCATAAAGAATAAATAACTCTCGGAGGAAAATAGTTGGATTTTCTCGTTGAGTTCTTTTGTGTTCGAAATTCATCTCGTTCAGCAAGAAATTTTATTTGTTGACATAAAATACAACTATTCCGTTTAAGAGTCATATTTTTTGTTAAAAACTAGTTGACAATTTATCTTCTTGCTAAAAATCCAGCTATCTGGTTGAAAAAAGATATTTTATTCGAAAAATATAACTATTTGGTCTGGAACCCATGTATTTTTTCAATAATTAGTCTTTTTCGGTAGAAAAAAATTCTCTATTAGTTTAAGATCATGTTTTCGACATAAAAATAAACTATATTATGTGAATTCATCATTTGAGTTTAAACTTGAACTCTTCGGCTGAAAATTGATAGTTTCGATTCAAAAATGATCCTTTTTTCAAAAATTTACTCCTTTGGTCAAAATTGAATTATTTGTAAGTGACCTTTTTTTGTTGAAAATTGGAATATTTCGTCAAAGACCCGTTTTATTTCCGTGGTTAAAAATTATTTTTTGAACTGAATATGAAAATTATTTCATTCTTGATTAGAAATATATGTTTTTTGGTTGAAATGCGAACCATTTGGCTGAAAATAGATGTATCTTGTGGAAAAAAAATTTTTTGTCTTTTTTTTGCAGTTCTATCTCTTTTGTACAAATTCAATTCTTCAAGTTAGAACATAGTAGTGTTTTTTGTAGTTAGTAATATATTACCTAGATCTGGGGGAACAAATGCTCTATGTATCAGAAGCATCCGTCGATGTATATTTAGCCAGCGAAATTTAATTTATTTGTTATTCTTATCTGCTATGGATGAAAGTTTCAAATTACCATTTGCAAGAGTTTAGAAAGCTTTCCTCTTGAAAATATCCAAACTGCTCAAATGTTTTATTCCTATCTATAAATAATAATAATCTAGACACCAAACAGATTTTTCCTCCTTATGATACATTTATGCTTGTCCCTAAATTGTACCCTTTTTGCGATTTCTCCATTCTTATCTGCTACGGATGAAAATTTCAGGTTGACATTTATACGTGTCTAGAAAGCTTCCTCCATGAACAGATCCAACAGGTTCAAATAGACTTTTCCTGTCTATGAAGAATAATAATCGAGAGAACGAGCGGTGTTTTCCTTTTTACAATGCATTTATGCGCATTTGTTTGCCAACTGATGTTCTGTAGTGTCTATTGTTGCGCATATGTTTGCTCTTGAGTAGTGGGCGGTCGGAATTGTATTCTTCTTCTCAGTCATAACTTATTCGTTACGATTCATTCGTCATCCGATATCCATAGATAAGTTCTTTTTACCACCAGTTGTATTGCAAATAGGACAATTGCGATGGAGCCTTTTCTTCTTTATTATACTTTACATTTCGCAGAAAATATATCATAACTTCCCGGTAAAAAATATTTCTTCCTGATACGATCTGAGTTTAAGACCAATCCAAGTTCATTTCAAGTTGTTCTGGACAAATCCGTGAGGCAAAATCGATGTCCGGAGACACAAAATTTTTTTTGAGACGAGATTATTCAAGCAAGAAAGAACCTGAGGTGGATATCAATCCACTTTACATCTTAACTATTGTTTATGTATATTTTTATTGCACTCCGTATATCTGTTATCAAATGTCTAGCTGGTGAGATGGGACCAGACATCATGCTCTTTAAGATATATCCGAGACATATTCAAGATATAAAAGACGAAATTATCATCTTTTGATTATAAAACAGTTATTGGTATTTTATTTGTTATAATATCTCAAACTGAGTATTCATCAATAGTGATCCTTGCATTCAAGAACAAATGATACATTTTAGGCCGTAATAACGGCAAAACGAAGATGTCATGAAGGAACAGATTATTAACCTTAATACACATTAAATTGAATTTCCGGCAAGTTAGAGTTAAGTGAATGGAATTTTTGTACTTTTTTTTTGGTCTTTAAGGTTTATGTGTTATTGTCACATCCAGAAATCTTCAGTTCATGGAGCTGATAATGCCTGACAATCGTTCACATTGACTCACATGCAATCGAATTAAATAGAAAAGAAAAATATTATTTTCCAAGAACAACCCGAGTCAAAATTTTGGTCCTGTTTTGGACCTGCCATGTGAGGACCTAATTAGGTTTAAGAAGGGTCTATACAGGGCTTATTTGTATACGATTGAGGTCCTACTTTAGTCCTTCCAAGTCCTGCATATTTCCACTTTCAGCACTTTTAGGTCTAAAACAGGACTAGATGCGAGAACCTGTTTTGGACCTGCCAGGTCCTGTCTGAATAAAATTTTTAGTCCCATTTCGAACCTGCATTTGTAGGACTTAAGTAGGCTTGAGGTGGATCTCTACAGGAAATAAAAATAACGCTTCATTTTATTCAACGAAGAATGTACAAGTTCTTAACCTATTATTTTTGTTCTTCAGAGCTCCATCAGTTCCCTTCTGTCAATCTATGGATTCCCAAATCTGATTTAATTCTAGTTTTTCAGTTTGAACCCACAGTCGTTGTTAGGTTCGTCTGGCATCTTATACGGTCATTTTTATCAGAAAACAAAGAGTACATTAGTATGCTTATATGAATTACAATATATTTAAAGCTCATAGGCGTACATCTTGATGCGAATTCCAAACATTGGAATTTTTAACACACAATCAAAATTTTTAAGTATTTGAAACAATGTTTGAACTCGTGCAAAGAGAACACTTATAGTTTATGTCAAAAATTTGAGTAAATTTTATTAGCGTGGCGTCACATAGTGTTGGCTGCTCTGGAGTCTGTAAAATAAAGCTCAATGAAACTGTTTCATTAGGCTCTTTGATGAGAATAAGACACTTACCACTTATAGCAAGA
>WSXT02118561.1:0-11003 GCA_011762715.2 Neuroterus valhalla | reverse complement strand
GTTGAAAATTCAAGATGTGAAATTTCAGACGATTCTAATACTTTCTCAATCATAAATGATGAGAATGTAAAAATCCAGCGAGAAAATTTCAGCAAAAAAAAAAGGTAGGGTTTTTGAGAAAGTCGACTTTCAATATTCACAGAAAACCGCCGCCCTATTGAATTCAGGAAAGAGTAATGAAATATCTCAATCAGGTAAAAAATTATCAAGGTTTAGAGAAAAAACATTTTTTTCAACAACCCTGAAACTACAAATACTCGTAACTTTGCGAAAATGTCTATATCCTCAGAATGGTAAAATACGACACTTAATTATTTTTGCTGTAGTGTTTTTGCAGTTAAAAAAAATATACGAGTAGTCAGTCGTGGACACTCTGGAAGAGATTCGGCGGGCCACAGAGAGTCGTTTAAATTTAAAACATTTGAATTATAAACTGTAATTATATGCATTATAATTGAAACAGATTTAATTTGAAAAGTTCCGAAACAAAGTCTTATAATTCTTTTAAGATTCAATGTAAAAGTATTTATTCAATTGAATTTGAATAAAAAAAATTACCTATCTAATTTGAAATGCTCAATTAAAAATTAATTTCTTACAGAAAATTTTAATTTTGAAGCTAATTATCCAATCATTTGTTGTGCGAACATAGAATTCATTCTAAATGGAACATTCATGATTCATTATTGTTAGAAGCGTAGACTCTGATGAGCCATTCCATGTCAAGTTTACATGGTTTTACTAATTAAAAATACTGAACTAATTTAAAGAGCGTTCGCCCGTTGATCTCTTATGTCTACATGAATCTATGAAGAATTATGTTTTTTTTTCAAAAGTAATAATCTTCAGTTATCTACTTGTAAATGTCCAATTCAGAACTTATTAAGTTCAAATCTGTTTATTATAAAACGCTCTTAATACGAAATTGTCAAATTTTGAAAGTTTTAACCTACAATTATTTAATTATCAAAATTTTTAATCCAAAATCGTTATCCTGATAGGACCATCATTTCTATATTGTCCAATTGACGAAATATTGATTTGAAACGGTTTAATTTCTATTTATACTTGAAACGGTCCAATTTTGAACACATGAATTTGAACTGGTCTAATTTTGAAAGAACCTTAAAATGAGTCACAAAAAGTAATAAATACATCGACTTCTTGTTAAAATAACACGAAATTGAAAAAAAGTTATCCGCTAGTAGGCTAGAATTGTACGAAATTCATGAAAGAGGAAGAAGGATTAGAATTTGGTTGGAAAGTTGAATGAAGTGGATGATAGTATCATTTGGAATATGACAGAGGGATTTAATGAGACATCTCATTCAGCTATATGGACTTCCATAATCTAAAAAATTTGATCAAATCGGATATGAACATGTCACCTCCGTATGAGTTAAACAATATCCGGTTTCAGCTTGCAGAGATAAACAGGCATATATGGGTGACAGCAGCTGGAAAGGGGGAACTAGAATTAGAACTCTCAATGATGGATGTGGTGCAAACACACGTGATTCCGTCCGAGGACGCCATTGATCCTGACGTCCTGCTGGCTATTGCCAGTCTCGGATGTTTCAAGGAGAAGGAGAAACTTATAAAAGAACTTCTTAGCCCGAAGTAAGAAAAATAACATTCCTCTATATTGCACAATAGTGAAGACCAGAGATACAATATTCCTTAATTTTCACTTTCCATACTCAAATTTCAAATGATATTAACTAATATGCATTCAATCAGAAGTATTCAGAACTTCATTTACATTTATTAATGAAAATACACACGATCTATTGATTATGATAGGACTTCTTCCAGAAGATGTCTACATTTTATTCAATTATAAAAAATATCCCAGTAGTAAAAGCCTGTTTTCCGGATTACGTATTTCCAACTTTTTCCTTCTGATTCTCCCATTTTTAATACCCTTTCAGCCACAATACCGAAAAGGTGATTTACTTCCTTTTGCTGGAGAGAAAAAGGAGAAGGCCGGCCTGCGAGGATGAACTAGAAGTAATGAGAGGCGGAATGAGGGCCTCAGCAACACAATTGGAGTCAGATCCTCCAAGGAAAAGGATTGATACTTGTCGAGTAAACGGCAGTGCGGCCCTAAACTTGGGACAAATCAGCCATGGTTCACCCCTCACTCCAAGAAGGCAATCCAGGTGAATATCTCATTATTATCTTTCTCGCATTCCCTTCAATACTCAAAATTATCAACTTTTATTCTTATATTAATTCACACACTCAATCCGAATTTTCATTGCATACGATTTCCTCAAATAAAAACTGAAGTTGAAATTCTAAGATAAGAAAACAAAATACATTTCTGTTCACACCTGGCTTGATTCGTTGCGTGGTCATCATAAATCTTTTTTTTTATCGTCAATCCATTATCACTTTATCTTTTACGTAACGAGCTTTTAGCCATAAGACTTGATAATGCCTAAGCGAAATTGCTCCCAGTCGCGTGTCGCATTTTTGTCCAGGACCTGCACATCGCGTGTTCAAAATCACGTGTCTGGTACTTCCATCCTTACGCTTACTGCCTGCTCTTTGAATCCCCTGAACATGCGTTAGGACCGTTACGTCAAAACCTATAATTGAGTCACAACCATCTTTTTTGCATTTGGGTATTTTTATTCAAAACTAAGGGGCCAGTGCACGCCTCGCGCCCTAACCCCCATTTCGGGTTTAACCATTCAAAACTGAAAGTGAAGGAAATGTTGACCGTAGCCGAGTGGCGGCGCTGGCTGTACTTTTAGACCGACAGTTCATGAAATACATGAGTGTCAAAAATGTTGAGTTTCAATTTTTTGAAGTGCATAAACGGATGATTCGATTTTTTTTGTGCTTGGAAATAAAATATTAACGTTCCGAGACTTTATATTTCTCGAAGTTTTTTAAAATCAACAGCCAATTTTGAACTGAAGCTAGGTCATCACTTGACCGGAAAGCCGGGAAATTACAGGGAATTTTATAGGCTGGAAGAAAACCGAGAGATGACCCGGAATTTTATTAGAAAATCGGGAATTCATTTTGATTTGCCTAGACACTCAAAAGATTTTTACGCGAAAATACGAGAAATGACCACTTTATTTTTATGAATAAAGAGAGACCTATCATTTCATTCAAAAAAATTTCACGTTTCTTTTGTCCTAATTGAATCTTTTCATTTATGAGAGAGGGATTTTGATTTTTTTTCCATCATAAGAAAAACCTTTTGCCAATTCATTTTTCTATGAGATTTTTTTAGCCAACTTAAGTTTGATAATCGAATTGATGATATCCCTGACATACAGAAAGAATCAATTCCTTAATTTTTTCAAAAGAATATATTTATCACGTTTCATCTGTTTTCCCCTCATTTATCTGACTTGGGACAGAGGATTTTTTGGAAAATAATCATAGTTTAATTTAAGGGCAAAGAGTTTCAATAAAGAAATATTATTTCACTCGGAACATCTCTCCGAATTCAAATATTTTGTTACATTTTGGCAGGTTTAGGAATGCTGTGCAGACAGTTACTGGGTGTCATTCACAAAATATGTGACATGTTACGAGAGGGTGGAGGGGGTCGTAAATTAACCTTCTTCTCCAAGTCCTTATCTAACTTTTATTTAAAGACAGCCGAGAAGAAAGATCCCGTGGAGGGTACAACTTTAAAGAAATACTTCTCTCCCTGGGCATAAAATATAACTCCAATTGTGTCTCAAATTACTCAAACTGGAATTTTGAGATTGAATTTCAATTTAAAAGGCTATTTCTGGTGAAATACTAATCTGTGAATCTGCTTATAATTTATCAGGAATTTGAATTGCAGTACAAGGCATCATGCGAGGCGATCGCCAAGTACAGGATCGCATACTCACGCTTCGCATTCACACGCATCGACACCAGGAGGATCTCCTCTGCATACGCCTAACTTCACAAGCCTTTTGAGTCCTCATAGAGCCGTTCCAAGTTCACATCATGGACAAACGGGAAGTCCTCACAGGTTATCGAGCGTTGGTACGACTGGCGGGAATAGCAGTCCGAATCAAGGAACACCAATTCCCATTCCACCCCTGGCTAGCGTTGGAATTGAGCTGAGCGAAGTTCAACCCGGTATGATAAAAAAAGTTGATTAGGTTTTACTCTTTAGTCTCCCCCCAAGAATCTGAAGAATCTTATGTATTCTATTTTGAAACCATCCATGACGAAATTCTCGTTTTGTAAACTATACTATTCATACTGCCCATCGGAGAAAAAAGAAAGATAGTGCCGAAGAATTCCGAGAGGAGGCGCTGCAAAAGTTCTTGCTCAAAAGAAAAATTAGAGGGGTTGAGATTACGCAAATTATTTTTTCCCATACCTTCACCTCTCTAAGAAATCATCAAAATATCTTGTCGTGGATTGCTTCAAAAGCATGCATTTTACTGAACTAAACAGCGAGAATTTGGGGGATAAAAACGCGAATGTTCGCTAAAATAGAGAATAACGTTCTACTGAATCGGTTGAACAAATCAGCGAGGACTTAATGAAAAAACAAGTCGCTGCAGAGGAAAATAAGACTTCCCAGCTTTTTGATAAGATAAAAATGGAAAATGCTTCTACTCCAACCAGTCCCAATACTTAATTGCCTGACTCTAAAATTTTAAGGGCACAGCCCATTAATTTAATCGAAGCCTAATACATTGTATTTTTTCTTCGATTTAGATTTTAAAGTTCTTAGATTTTACTCGAGCAGGGCCGGCGACACAGTTTCAATTGGGGTGGGTATTTGATTGGCAAATACATTTGAAGTACGTAGGATCAAAGGGGCTTAACCCACATTTTCATAATTTTACAGAGCGTTGAGAAAAAGTTCTCATTTTACCCTTTGACGTAGGACCTTAGCGCTTTTCAACCATTTTTTTTAGGTAAAAAAATTAAAGAAATTTCTTTGCAATACACCTCGTGATGGGGTGTTAGTCATAGAATCCAAAAATGTGAAAAACTCATTTTCGGAAAAAGTGTTGGTGAGGCCCTCTTAAAACCCGCGCTCTTTATTTGTTCGTTTCTCATTTTTTACAATAAACTCGTCCAACATTTTTTCTTAATCAAGAGCATCCGTTTTTCCCGAATATACATGTAATATAGTGACATTATTCAAACGATTTTGTGACATGGTTGATCGAAGGTAATTTTTGAAACTTCAAAGGATCGAAAAACTTCTTTCGTTAGTACACGATGATCCCGGAATCATCATTAATAAGCGAAAAAAAATTCGTACTCTGGAACAAGTCTTTTGCACCATTTCTCTTCTCGTAAGAAATCAACAGCATCTTCGAAACATTCAGTTTTCTTCCCACTCCGCTTTGCCAGATTAAGGAACATTTCACAATCAGCTATCAATCTTCGCTCGTCCAAATCGCCACGATAAAATTCTCTTATTTGCTTAACGTTGTCAAATCCCCCGATAGAAAATTGTTTCAAAGACTTGAATCAGTGTCGAAACGACTTTGCAAAGAAAGCAGAACACTATCAAATATTTCAAAATACATTTTGCGGTAAAAATCTTTTGGTGTTTAAATACATGATTTGTCTCATTCGAATCAAGGCGCTTTGGAATGTTCCGATGCCGAGGAAGGGTTGGCTCGTCAACTCGCAACTCTTGAATTGCATCAATACTTTTTTGACGAATCATTTCAAATTTTGAATCCCGGGCAGTTTGCAAACAAAAGTCAACTGCTTCAATTTTTTAAACGATTCGGTTATGCTCAATTCAGTATTCTGCAAATCTTTGTTCAGGATTGATACCCGATTCTTGAGTAATTTCTGGCATGAGGAATTCCCCACCCGCCTGAATTTCGGGTGGGGACCGCTCCATACAACTTGTAGGGAAACCGCTGACCATGTACTCGAGTAAATTAAGACTCACCATTCGGATATGTTTGGAAACCCCAGAACTGCAGGTCCCAAAAATTGTAGAAGCCTGAAACAAAAAAATTGGATTAGAATATAATTTTCAACTCAATTCTCATTTTCAAAAATTCTAATGAATACTAGAGCAGCTATTAATTGGATGAGGACTGTACGAATCTTATGCTAAATTCTGCTGTTCTTCAAGATTGAGAATTTTATGCAAAGTGTTTCCAAGAATAAAACTCGCGACTTTATAAATTTTTTTAATGAAGAGAGGTCTGATTTTCCCAGAAGTTTTCTCGCTTGAAGCGCGCGCAATTATACTGCTCACCTCTAATGGATAATAACAATAACGGGCAAACTCTAATTATTATCTCTTTTATTCACAACATAGCGTAGTACGATCAACGGGTTCGCGTAAGGGAGAATTAGTCTTGTTCCGCGCATCGGAACTTCTTTCTGCAAACAAAAAAGCCATTTTGTCTCGCTCAGCTTTTGAAAAATTCACGTGACGTCTGATTCTAGGACATAACAAGGAAAAGCAAAATTGAATACTGTTTCATAAGAGGCCTAAAACTGAAACAAGTCTAGAAGTCGATTTTACGATTAAATAAATTTATATTGAACAATTTTGTATTCATCATTACAAACTCGTTCAAATATAAATAAAATTTTAAGTGTTCGTATAGATTCTTCTACTAAGAATTCTAAAAATTCCCGAGTTTCAGATCTAGTGGTCACCCTAGACCGCATTTTTTTTTAGACTGGACTATTTGAATATGGAACTGGAATTGCAATTTTGATGCTAAAATATTTGTACAAAATTTTTAGAGTTAACAATTAATGATTTTTCTAATTGAATTTTCAAGACGTTTAAATATGTAAAATAAAAATTCAACAAAATTTATATTTTAGTCGTAGCAGTGGGTATGACACCTCCAGGATCTCCTCACACAGGAGCAGGATCTGGTGCTCATCATTGGAGATCACGTCTGACAACAATCAAGAATTCTTTCCTAGGAAGTCCGAGGTTCCATCGACGTAAATTGCTCACAAGCACCGAGGAGGTAATTCATAATTTCTTATTATTCACGATTTGAAAATGAAAAGTTTCAATTTATCACTGATGTGTCTTACTGGAAGGAATATGTATGCATCCAAACTGCATTCTTGATGAAGTAAAAAAAAAGTAATTTCGGACCATCAATTTAGATTCGAATTGGAACAAAAAAGCTCCAATCAAATTAATATTTTTTTGTGAAGTTGTAGGGTTGTAATTTTTTCCAAATTTAATAACTGCATTGTGCTGGATTAGGTGTCCAACTTTAAGAAAAAATCTTTTTTTTTTTGTTTAAGGTACATTTGACACCAGGTTCCTCCCCAGAGTTAACGAAAAAATCCTGGTTTGGCAGTTTGATGGCAACCGAAAAGGACGAGACTTTCACGGTGTTGGTAAAAGGAAAGCCATTGGCTAGCGTAAAAGCTGACCTAATTCACGCCTTTTTATCTGTAAGTATACATTCACAAATTATCGATCCTAGCAATAAATGCCTTTTATTTTCAGAACGGCTAATTCCTATCTCAATACAATTCCTGCCGGAGATACCTCCTTTCATTCTTACATTTGAAATGATACTATTGAATGAATGGAGGGTCTCTTGATTCTTCTGAAAGATTTCTGAGAAATATTCTCTTTTTATTCGCAGATAACTGAATTGTCGCATAGTGTGAGTTCACCAATGTCCTTTAGTGTTGAATATAAACGTGGTAGCACGGGACCAGCAATGTTCCAGAGACAAGTAAGGTTTCAGGTTGACATTAGCGCGATTTCAAAGCAGCCATGCGAACCACTTTTTGCCATCACATTCACACTTTTAAGTGGTAAGTTCTTATCCGATTATTACTGAATATTGTACTCTAATAAGAAAAAAATCATCCACCGCACAAGTTCTTTCAATTAAATTACCTGATCATTTAAGACCACTAACAGTTTAGACTCAGAATTGTTTACAAAAAAAAAAAATTCTTTGCTTGAATTGAGTGAAACTGTATCCACCCCAATATTTTATATATTAGATGATAGAAATTAAGATCAATATGAGAAAAGAATCACGGCAAGCCTGACACCTATATTCCAATTGCATGCATGCTTTAAGAAAAAATGAAGAGTGACTGCCTATACTAAAAAAGTCATTTTGACCCGTTCAGCTCTCAAGGTTTCTTTTTGGAATTGTATAGTAAATTCTTATTCTCTTATCTGAACTATTATTTAATTTTGAATATTTTTGACTGAAAATTTTTCTATTCCAGATTCTTTTAATTTGAAGTTGTTTGATTGTTGTTTGGAATTGTACAGCACACCAGCAATTGTGATTTGATATAATTTTTTTCTTAGACGTTTTTTATGCTACATTGTTCATTTTCGAGAATTTTTTAGAATTCACTTTTGAGAGATTAGATTGAAAATAATTCAATTTCAAACACTGTTAGAATTGACAATTGGTGCAAAGTATTCTCTAAAGGACTACATAAGATATAAACCTTGAAATTTAGATGATTTTGTGTTTGGTGTTTGGCAGACATCCAAGTCCAGAAAGATCGATGCATATCGAAGTACTTTTTTCGCTGAAATGGAAACAACACTTCTCTTAAGAATTCCTCCGTTAAACCTACCAGCCCTTTTGATTCTGGAATCCCCTTCGAATACTTCTAATTCGATTCGATTGACACGCGGTAGACAGATTCTACAACTTTAATGAATATTGTAACTCAACTCCTTAGAAATGTATAACACAGACAAGCAACAATATTAAAGGGACCACAGATCAAAGTGTTCGATATAAGCTTAGCATAAATTTGAATTTATTTACCCCTCAGAATTAAATGAACGAAAATGAAGAGATAAATACAAGGAGAACTGAGAATAATGACCTACATGAAATTCCGTTTCTTTTTGAAGTGTGATCAGGTGAGATCTTCTTTTTTGCAGGCAATATTCGAAGATTCAGGAGAGTCTGCGAGCATATTCAATCTCAGGTATGTTCGAGGAATGCCGGTTTAAATTTGGGTAATCAAAGTAGTAGAGCAGCGCCTCCAAGTCCCAGGGCTTCTCGAAAATTTGCAACCGAAATGAGCGAAAGTTCCAGCTGTGGGAGCGATACGAGCGAAAGACTCTTTCTCAGCCCACATCCAGCTACTAGACAGGTAGTCTGTTTCAACAAGGTAGCGCATTATCTTCATCCTCATCCTCAATTGAAATCATAGTCATCATGTTCGATTTTAGGAAGAGGCAATAATCCGTGCCACTCATAAAAATCCTGGAATATCAGGGTTATTCAACTATCCACTCATTTCAATCGCAAATCAATCGCTTCTAATTTTTTGCTTTTATCATCCTTGATCACATTTGGATGAGGAATTTGAAAAATGAGTTAAATATTTTTCTATTTAGACGTATTTTTGCAATGAGCAGTTATGAAGTTAAAATTAAATGTACACAAACATGAGAGAATTCAAATTGTTGTCTTATTTTCCAATTTCATCGTTTTGTTCCCTATTTTCTTCTATATAGCTCTAAAATTATAGTCAGTTTTATAACATAATAAACTAATACAAAAATGCCGGTACCTCTAGAGAAAAAGGATACTCTAAGTACTTGAAGTTGGTGTTCTTGGTGATTCGGAACCCATCTTAAGCTGGAAATAATGAAAATAATAAGCTGAAAATTAATAAATTTCCTCACAGGATTGTTTGAAAATGTTCTCAAAATTATCGGATTTTGTGAATTTGAAGAAAAGTGGAATTCCTAATAGAGTAACGAAATGTCGAAACGTGACTGCAACTCAGAGAAAGACCATTATTTTTGCTTATGGCCCATCAATTAGTTTAATGACTTATAGACACCTGATGAAATTTCTCTTGCATCTTGAGGTTGGACTGGAGGGAGAGCTAAGTGATCAGAATTGGATAGAAATTGATATACGTGTATTTTATGGTACAAAGAAAACCCAAAACTCGATAAAATAACTAGGGTCATTAAATCAAGGTTGCTTGAAAATTCGAATTTTAGATCATTTAATACTTTTGCATTTTTCCAAACCTTAAAATTGCAAAGCCCAAACGCAAGTCTAAATATCTTTAGTGATTGAAATATGTAGCAAACTAAGATTTTAACTCTTGAAAGCATTTTGATTCCTAATGTCAAGCTACAAACTGTTTTAAAAGAATTCACTATGACCTAAGAGAAATAATATTTAATTCCTCTTAAAAAAATTCAAATTAAACTAAACACTTATTGAGAAATATTTCTTTTTACAGTACCCAAGTAAATATTTTCAAACTTTATCGTGCCTAATTTTTTACTAACGCCACTTGAAAAGTTTTCAAGTCGAAGCTTCAAAGTTATATATGTTGAAAGTTTAAGATATAGACTTGAATTGTGTAGTATTGAAAAGAAGTTGTTTAATTGATACCTCCTACATAGTTAGAAATTTTAATTTTCTGTTAAGAACTTTGGAACCTTCAGGAAAAACTACTAATAAATTATTGTTCGATAACTGATTAAAAAAAGAAGTGCATTCACATAAATGCACACCATTCTTCAAGGTCTAAATCTATGACTTTCATATTCGAAATCATTTTGTTTATATATTTCTAATAGAAGTTGAAAAAAAATCCCAAAATAATAAAATAAATTATGAAGTCTGTCGACTTTGATGTTTATGAACTTTTGGAAGCACTCAAATTTGAATATCTTTACATTTTTACCTTCGAGTTTGAAAACATTTGCATTATTCTGAAGTTAATCTCACTGAGAAACATTTTTACAATTCGATAATATCCAATTTTGAAACAGGAATTAGAGTGGATGACCTCTGTTACTTTCACGGTATTGTCAGCAATAATAAAATTTATCCAACTATTCTATCTAAAGTTGAGCTAAGCGCACCAACTAAGACTCTCAAAGAATCTTTTAAGTATCTAAACAGTGTATAAACAACAAGGGAAATTCCTTGTCTCCAGAATTTGTAAAAACCAATTCGACTTTCTGAACACATCATTGAATATCAGTGATAATAACTTCCTGTGTACCTACGGGCTCTACCAGTTCACTGATATAT
>WSXT02118550.1:0-11004 GCA_011762715.2 Neuroterus valhalla | reverse complement strand
AGCCACTTTCAGCACGCTTTGAGACAAATGTTGGTTTCTATCCTATTTTTAGATGTATATAGTGACCAAAAATGAGAGAAAAAAACTTTTGATCTTTTTAAAAATTATTTGTGTACTAGCCCCTTAAGAGAAAAACTTCTAAGTGTAAGAGCCAAAAAATACGACTTTACAATTAAGCAAACAATTTTTAAAATTATATTTCAAGGCAAGTTTGAAGAGTAAATATAAGGTACTCATCCTGGTATAATCATTTAGGAGAGCTATAAACAAAAGTGGGTCCTTTCGAATTAATATAATAAATATTCAAGGTACTTAGAAACTTCGTAAAATATTCTCTGAATAATTCATTTATCAATTAGTTCACTATTTAACAAATCATTTTTGAGCCAGACATTAAATTTTCGAAAATAACAGAGAAAATTTTTAACAAAAGCGATGGATTTCCTGACAAAAAATCGATTTTCAAGGATATAAATAAATTTTCTACGAAATTGCTTGATTTCAAATCAAGAAAATATCAATGCTTAACCTTGGCTTAACCAACAATAGAGTATCTGAATTCCGAGCAATAAACTTATTTTTAACAGAAAAAATAAATATTATAAACAATATTAAAATTTGTAATGACAAATGGAATGAATAGATAGATTTTAACTTATACGATAAATCTTCAACCATAATAATTTTTTTACTCTCAACCAAATAGTTCACTGTTTTACCAAAAAAGATTAATTCCTAACGGAAAATTTAATACCATATATTTTATCAGAAAAAGATATTATAATTTTGTAATAATGATAAATGATTTCAATGGGAAAGACTGTTTATCAAAGTAATAATCAATTTTCAACCAGAAAGAATAATGTTATACTAAAAAAATATCGATTTTCAACCAAAAAAAAAAATGAATTTTTGACTGAAAATGACAAACTTCTACGGAAAAGAGAATAAAAAAAATAGTTGAATTTTGGATTAAAATGTACATTTTTTTAACATAATACAAATTTTTCAACAAAACGATTTTAACAAAAGTAATGAATTTTCAAGGAAATAGTGATTTTTGGAAAAATAGTTGAATTTCGAGCCAAGCAGATTAGCTTTTTACCGAAACGACAAATTTCCAACGGAAAATGAAGAGCTGATACTTCAACTAGGAAAGATTTTAATTTCAGATAAAAACCAGTTGTATTAAATCTAAAAAGACCAGTTTTCAACTGAATAGTTGCATTAATATTCAAGAAGATTCATTTTCTATTAAAAAAGAAGAATTCCCAGAAGAATACCTGAATTTTTGAAAAAAAAAATATGTTTTAATATTTTCGGTTTGAACAATCAATTTCTAACCCAAATGATGAATTTTTAGCAGGATAAGATACAAGTACGAGTGCAAGTACAATAAGTACTTTCAACCAAGTTCATAGTCAAATTTGTAAATTTCAACAGTTAAAAAATTATTTTCTCACACAGAATTATTTCGATACAGAATGATTTTTAACGACAGTTGCATTTTTGACCCAAAAGGATGAAATTTTCACCAAAAGAAAAGAATATTTATTTAATAACGCATAAGGACTGTAATTGAATAAAAAAAGAAGTATCATATAAAAATAATAGGATCAATGTTGGTGTGATACAAAATATATTTTTGGTTCAAATTTAGAAATATTTATAAGAATAAAAATGATAATTAAAAAACAAAAATTTGAATCTCACACGAAGATTCCAGTCCTATCATGAAATTTATTCATTCCAATTACATCATTCTCAAATCCCGTAAATGATGATTTTGTCTATTCGAATATGTATATTCATGAGAACAAAAAACAGTTATCACACCCTATGTCTGATTTTGAAAAAGCCTTTCATAATTTCTTATTAAAAGCGATAAAAACCTAATTTTTTCCGAAGAAAAATGAAATTCAAGGAAAATATAATATCTTCCTTTATTGAAAAAATTTCTTCAGATCCTTCAAACACTCAAAAAAAAATTATAAATAAATAAAAAGGTTATTTGTGACATTCATAAACGATTGAAAAGCTTCAATTGGCGGACGATCATTGGTGCTACATAGTATATAAAAAATTCAAATCGAAAATTCTTTACAAAAGGTTGTTATATAATTAGTTTTGATAATTTTCCGAATAACATTCAGAATTCTGTATTTTGGAATTGAAACTGTTACGAAGCAATCAAGATTTTGACATTTTTTCAAATTTACTTTTATCCTGAAATCTTTTTAATTAAACTAGGAGTCACAGCACCTTAGCCGTCGATTTCTCGAAGATTTGAAACATTTCGGAAATATTCAAAAATTCCATTAAGATTTCAATGATTCAACAACAATTCTTAATAATTTCAAAGATTCCAAATTTTCAAAAATATATTACAAAAGATTTCAAAGATTTGAAAACATTTCAAAGATTCCACAATCAATTCAACAAATTTCAGAAAGATTTCTGAAACATCTCAAAGATTCCAGTAAGATTCCCAACACTGTAAAAATTTCGGAAGATTTGGAAGATTCAAAGATTTCAACAAATTTGAATAATTACAGGAAGATTTCGAATGAAGAAGATTTTTTAAAATCTTTAAAATTATAAGATCATTTATAAAAAAACAGTCTCAAATTATTCAGATTCATACATCCTCAATTTTATATCGTCTAAATCCAGTTTGAGATTGTACAATTTCGAACGAACATTGTTGATAAATTGGCTAAATTATGAAGTATTATACCTATGTTTTATTATTATTATGTTTCGCATGTGTGAAAAATTACAAAATCAACTCGTACTCACTCGCAACTCGCAATGATGTCATGTATTATCGGAAAATAATAATTTTTTTCCAATTTTGATTAGCTTCTTCCCAAGATAGATCATATTATATGGTACAGTTCCATCATTTTCAGCTGCCTGGAGTCCATATTGGGAACATTTGAAAGAAGCCTGGGCTCAAAAAGATCACCCGAATCTCCTCTTTATATTCTACGAAGAAATGCAAGCCGTACGTATAAGAATAATAACGATGAAAAAAGATAAAATTCATAGAAGTTAGTTTCTAAATTCTTCCTGTGAATAAAAAATATGAACGTATTTTCAGGATCTGCTCTCTTCTATCAGAAAAGTATCTAATTTTCTCGGAAAAGTCTATAGTGACGAAGAATTGTTTAAACTACTCGATTACTTAGACATAAAAAATTTCAAAAATAATCCAATGGTGAATTCCGAAGAACTTCAACAATGTGGAGTTCTTCTCATAAATGACGTTTTCGTAAGGAAAGGACAAAGCGGGAATTGGAAGTCAACTTTCACAGAAGATCTAGAAAAAGAGGCTGATGAATGGATTGCTGAAAATTTGAAGGATACGGACCTTGTATTTCCTATAGAAAAGTTGATTTCTAACTAATTTATTTTCCTAAATATCTTAAAAGCTATTATGTACATAATTTGTGATATTAATTTAGACCATAAAACTCTCGTTAAAAGATCATTACAAGATGTAATACATTTCTTTCTCATTCAATTTAAAAACAATATTATTAAGTATTCATATTCAATTATAGCATATTACACTGGTTACGTTAGTTTTTCACTCGGTGTCAGAATTTTTTGTTTCGTTTATTCGGAAACATGAAAAAAAAAATAACTTTAAAACATTTGAAATTTTTTTTTTGGATTTCCAGAAAAAAAATCAAAAGATAATTACATCGAGCGAAGAAATGGTGGAAAAAATATTAGTCTCATACAAAAAATTTGGCTATTTTTTTTTCTCGGTGGATGCGACTGCAAGTTTTAGCCTCACGGGAGTTCGGAAACCGTTACTGAGAACTTTTTCGCATTGTAGAGAAATATCTTTGATTCTTTGTCCTCCAGGACCAAGAACGACTCTACAAAGTCGCTCCGAGGGACACAATATTTGAACAAGCGAGCTTATAGTTCCTTCTTCTAAGACGACTAAATGCTCGAGTTTTACGACTAATTTGTAAGGCAATTCCTGTGGAAGGTCATCTAAAAGTGTTGCCTTCACTGTCCTTTCGACCACTAATTCTGGAGACTGATCGGTGTAAATGTCTGCACCGTATTCCCACTTTTTCCACATTGAGGAATCGATTAAGTAATTCTGGAACAATCACAAATAAGGCTTTGAGCAAAATAAAAATAGCAGAAGTCAACGCTGACCATCCGAAACCTTCAAAACCTCACTGAAAAAATGTCATGTTATGGGATGCAAAATAATGCAATATAAAAATTTTCCAACTTTTAATTTACACAAACAAAATTTTGATACGTATTTGAGAGTAAAGTTTCAATTTCATTTTTTAAATATACGATAAAAAAATGATTTCTAACCAAATTTTCCTATGTAATAAATTACATAAAATGGAGTATCAAAGAAAAATTCGCTTCCATTACGTGTAAGTTTATTTCTCTTCAAACAGATTAATTTATTTTAGTTCATTTCAGTCTAGATTAACTGAAATTTGGTCGAATTTAAATTCAGTGAAATAATGGTATGTGAAAAAAGGAGTGTTAAATTTATCAGTAGTAAAAATGTTTAATATGCGAGAAACGTACCCTTAAATCATCAACGCCATCATTCTTTAGAGCAGAAACCATAAAAATGTCAACAAAGTGAGGCCAACTTCTCTCATCAGTTAGATTTTTTACAACGTCCAGTAAATGTTTCTTCTTTTTTATTCTGTCTACTTTATTTAAAATAAGAATAGTCGGCCTTTTTTTTCCATACGCTTCAAGCAAAGGTAGAATTCGTTTACTGATTCTCTCTTTCGCTCTGGAATTTTCCATATCCTGTACGACCCCCACAATGTCAGCCCTTTTTAGAGATCGGTTCACATCGCTTCTAAAGGAGTCTTCCATGTTGTATCTTTTAAAGTCTCGAGAGGATACCAAACCCGGGGTATCGATGAAAACCAGCTGAGTATCCCCTTCTACATAAACAACCTCGGAATTGTTTCGAGTTGTATGAACCTTAGAAGAGGTCGCGCAAATCTGGAAAAAAAAGAATTCATTCAGAACGTTAAAATGCCAAAATTTTTACAACAACCACTCGTAAATGTACCATTTTGAACTTCAAACTATCTGAAATCCACAACTTTATACTAAAGGTTGTAAAATCAAAAGCCTTTGAAGTTCAATAGAAAATAAAAAACTTCAAATTTTTGAAAGGTAGATAAGAAAAATAAATTCAAACAATTTGGAATATTAAAAACTAAACAATTTCGAATTTTAAACTTACATATGAAATATTCTTTAATTACAAAATACAAATACTATATGCATGAAAGTTGAGAAAAAAAAACATTGAAAAATAAAAAAGTCAACTTCAGGTCAAAAACAAGTATAGAAACTGAAACTTTTTCAATTTAAAGTATTTGAAGAAAAACAGGTTGGAACTAGGAACACCAAAGCCTTCTATGATCAACAATTTTAAGTTGCCTCGTTTGAAATTTGATCGGAACAGTCTCCATAAAATAAATTTTGAATGGATGTCTCTCAAAATAAACAATTTTCTAGCTCACTTTGTACGAAATTAACGAAAAATGTCTACGAAAAATATCCCAAATACCAGAGGAAACAACCTATAAATTTATTTAACAAAAAAAGAAAAATATATCTTTAAAACATAAGACTTGATACATACCGTTCGATTAACAAGTTGATTAACCAACGTGCTTTTTCCAGCATTTGGTAATCCAATAATCGCAATCTTAAGAGATTTTAGGTGTAAATCATTGACTTCAGGATCTTCGTTCTTGTCGCTTGTTCTATTTACACTAAAAGTTGTTTCGAGATTCGTCGAAAATTGTCTTAACAGTTGAGAACAACTTCGAAACACCCTCCTTTCCATCAAAAAGAGCATTTTTATTCAATTTTCAATAGTTCATTCTATATTTTCATTTGAAATAATAATACGCCACGATCGTCGCAAATGGTCTCAAAACGCAGGCACTATTCTTTTTAGGTTATGTTATATGTTCGTTCTTCGTTCCGGTGTGAAACTGTCGTCTGCTATGCGCACGTTTTTCTAAATTTTGAGCACGTGTTTTCTTACTTTCATTTCTTTTTGGTATGTTTATTCCCGATAAACTCAGATATTGAAAAAATGACAGCAATAAAAGTGACAAAAATATTATTGTGAAAACTTTCATTTTCAAAGATTTTCTTTGACTTTTCGAAACATCCATAATTGTTGCGATTTTTTCCGTGAACGTTTCAAATCGTTGACATTCGCTTGTCAAAAAAAGCCGGTTTTAGCTTTTCGACATTGTAGTAAATTTTTCTGAGTTATCTTTCGAAAAAAAGGGAAGAGTAATGACTGCGCGTATTTGTCAGCAGGGTAAGTGATTTCGAAATTACATTTTCATCCAGCAGACGTTCCAATTACTATATTTCATTCTTGTTTTCATGAATCGTCTTGTCACAAAAAGAGCAATTTTTTAGTTCTCAAATTTGAGGTTATATATCTGTGTTCTTCTTTGAATCTGAAATTCTATTAGTAGTAGACGTAGTAAAGTTGAAGTAGTGATAAAAGTCTGAAAACTTGATTTGCCTCTCCTAATTTAGAGAGAAAAAATTCTACAAACAATCATATATGCTTTCATTTATTGCATTTCATATGCATGTGAATCACAAATTTTATTTTCAGATCGTACCGATACAAAATCCAGGAACTTTTATTTGACCGATTCCAAAATTTAGCATTCACCTAATTTTTCACCCAATTTGTACTATTTCAATATTTTTTAAATATAAATATTTGAGGTGCTCAAAGCATTACAGAGTGTAGTTTCACGAACTTGTATTCAAAGAATTAATTATAAGGACGGAATGACAAATCTTGATAAAAGAACTAATTGAACTGATAATCATCACGATCGACTTTAATTATTAATAACGTGAATGAATTCTGCACGACTTGACTACATCGGATTTTTGAAAATGAATTCTTTAATGGCAAAAATCATTCATAAATAATTCTAAATACTTATTTTGAAAGTTTACATTTTCAATATAAAAAGTTTTTTTCTTATCTCCATATGTAAAAATAAATGCCTAATCTTTCTTCTAATTTTTCCCCTTCTCGTGAAAGAACATTAATTAGACATTAATAGATAGTATTATATGTTAATGAAATATCTCATTTGGTAAGTAATAAGGTTCCTTTTACTGATATGCTTTTCTAAATATTTTTAATTGAAAAATTATTGAATTCATCGAAATTTTAAATAAAAATTTATTAATAATTTCAGTTTTCGAACAGTATCGGAAATCTCGAATGCAGTTCGTGCAAACTGTAGCAGACCTTGCATCAAAATCTCACAATGTAGAGTGCCTCGAAAGAGCTGGAGTTTTGGAAGCAGTCTGTCCTTTAATTGACGATATTGTACCAACCATTAGACAGACAGCGGTAATTACCTTAGGTAGATTAGCAAATCATGATTTGAAAATTGCACAAGCCATTCTGAGGAAGAACGTGATACCCTGTATAATAAAAAATTTAGAAAAGGAGAATGTAAGAAAATGAAACAAAAATTATTCTACAATTTTATTGTATTACTATAGCAGAAAATTGAGTTAACCAAATTATTTGTTCAAACATTATAAGAAACTTTATAGTTTTATTATATAGAATCATTGTAAATTGAACAAATTGCTTTGAATTTTTGTGTTGATATTTTTTTATTTGGTTCTTATAGTTCAATTGAAAAACTCATTTCGTATGGTTAAGCTGAAAATCAAGTGTTAAAAAAATAATTAATAATTCTTTGTGTAGAAATTTTACAAAAAAGCTGCCCTTTTCATTCTACGTTCGATAGCGAAACATTCTCCAGAAATGGCAGCTGTTGCTATAACTGGAGAAGGATTAAATGCAATTATTTTGGGTCTTGAAGATTTTGATCCTGGAGTTAAAGAAGCTGCAGCCTGGGCAGTTGGCTATGTAGCAAGACATAATACAAATTTGGCTCAGACTGTTGCCGATGCTGGTAAATAAATTTCAATTGAAAAAAAATTCTACATTAATTATGATAAGGTAATTAGTGGTATATATATATATATTCTTTTTTTTTTTTTTTTTTTTTTTTTTTAAATAATATTTAGAGGTGGCACAAGCAAAGTCTTTGGCACAAGTCGCATGAAGTTTAACACGTATTTACCAAAAGAAAAAAATATGTTTTTGTAAATTTTATTCAGAATCCTCAAAATTAGGTGAATCGAGTTCGAAATTCACCATTTCTCTTCACAATTACTCACAGAATGATGATGATTTACAATGTTTGAACAACTTATTATTGTTTTTAGCAACTTTCTCTTAGAAAAGGGTGAGAAAGTCAAGGTTTTTTTCTTAATTTTTCAACTTGTTTTCGATGTTTCACTTAAGGCGAGGTAATAATCAATTAAAGTTAACAAAAAAAATTGTTTGAACAATTTGTTTTTGATTATAACAATATTCTCTTAGAATAATGCCACAAAGTTGCGGTTTTTTCTGAAATTTTCAACTTTTTGTCAACTTTTCACCTAAAGTAAGTAATTATTCTATTTAGTTTAGCAAAAATAATTGTTTGCGGCTTTTCCTGAAATTTTAAACTTTTTATCACTTTGCACTTAGATTAAAGTAATAGTGAATTCATGTTAAAAAAAATTTTGTTAACAAATTATTATCATTTCTAATAATATTTTCTTTGTTAATTATATATTAACCCACTTCAAATAAAAAGTAGGTGAAAAGTTAACGATTTAGGAAAAAAGCGCAATTTTCTAGCATTAAGCAAAGAAAAAGTTATTAGCGATGAAAATAAATTTTTCAAACAATTATTTTTATAACAAGAATTAATTATTACTTCGATCTAATTGAAAAGTGATAAAAAGTTGAAAATTTCAGGAAACCCCCGCAACTATGTAGTAATAATCTAGAAGATGATAGTTATAAACATATAAAATTTTTTTGAACAATCATTTTTGCTAAAATAAATTGAATAATTGCTTACTTTAAGTGAAAAGTGGACAAAAAGTTGAAAATTTCAGAAAAACCGCAACTTTGTAGCATTATTCTAAGAGAATATTGTTATAATCAATAAGAAATTGTTTAAACAATTTTTTTTGTTACCCTTAATTGATTATTACCTTGCTTCAACTGAAACGTTGAAAATTAGTTGAAAAATTCAGAAAAAACCTTGACTTTCTAACCCTTTTCTTAGAGAAAGTTGCTAAAAACAATAATAAATTGTTTAAACACTTTAAATAAACATCTTATTATCAGTATGAAGTAGCATTTCATGTATTTGAAACAATCTGCATTTTAAAAAACCGCAAAAAATTATAATTAGTGACCGACGGCAGTAGCTGCGTGGTAACTTCCGACTTGGGCGAGATCTCGAATGTCAAGCATGAACGGGCGCGGTTAGCGCTCGGGTGGGTGACTGTTCGGGATTCTCGCTTACAAGGAGAAGCTCTGGACTGGGGTATCGAAATTGTAATAAGACCATCATCAATCGATAGAATATTAAAAATTATTGCACACATGTCCCGGCGTTTTTGAAGGTGGGTCCTAGTTCTGCGATATTAGTATTTTGAAAACCACGCTCGCAGTGGTAAAGCAACTTATACCTAGTCTGTTCCTCTACGTTCATGTAGTGATGGTGGCTCGGCGGTTGAACGCTCGCCTTCTACTCCGATGCCGCCGGATCAAATCTCCGTCAGGGTCATTTTTTTCCTACTGGCAACCATAAAAAACAATTATTTGATGACGCTTTGTCGGTAACTAAAATTTTATACTTTCGAAATATTTGGACAATTCAATTAATAATAAGAAATATTAAATATTAATAAAAATAAATAAATAATAATCATTAAAAATAAATATATAACAATTATTTCAACTGTCCCAATATTACTGAAGTATAAAATTTCAGTTACCGAGAAAGCGTCATCAAATAATTGTTTTTTATGGTTGGTCGAAGAAAAAAAAAAAATGACCCTGTCGGAGATTCGATCCGGCGGCATCGGAGTAGGACGCGAGCGTTCGACCGTCAAGCCAACATCACTACATGAACGTAGAGGAACAGACTAGGTAGTAGTTGGTTTACCACTGCGAGCGTGATTTTCAAAATCTTAATAACGCAAAATTAGGGCCCACCTACAAAAACGCCGGGATACGTGTGCGATAATTTTTAATATTCTATTGATTTATGATGGTCTTTTTAAGATTTGTATACCCCAGTCCGGAGCTTTCCTTGTAAGTCGTGTTTTCACCATGTTTAATTACTGTCAAGCGGGAGATTGGACACCGAGGATCGGTGTAGGCAATCGATGCTATCGTATGTCTACATCTAGACTCGTCTGTCGATAATCGACTGCGCTCAGGGGTTTTGGTTTTCTGCAGTTTTCCTCTCCTCTGACCAAATGTTCAGGCGAATGCGAGCGTTTTAAATTAAGAATCCGGCTGCAGGCGGTAGGGGTTTTCAGAGATTAAAAATCCCTCAGGATTGAGTACGTTGGGCATTGCTTGGAGGCTTATTATGAGAGTTGGGGTTATTGGGGATTTTCGGGAAGGAATTTGAGTTGAAGGGTTCAATGTCTGAGGATCTCCTGTGGGAGGGGGAAATATAGATATATAAAAACTCGAAAAGGGTATACATGGAGTGATAAATCTAATCTAATCATAATTAGTGCCAAAAACACGAAAAACCCGATTTTTCACCTATGGGGGTCTTTTGGGACAGTAAAAAACATATTTATGGGGGTTTTTGAACTCGATTCAACTATTATTGAGAATTCTGAATAAAATTTACAAATACGTCATTTTTTCTTATGGGAAATACGTGTTAAACTTCATGCGACTTGTGCCACCGCTAAATATGCTTTTTTTTCAGAACAAAAAAATGCGTTTATTTTTTTGTGGATTCGAACAAAATACCGGGCTTTTTGCATAAAAATTCAAAAAAAATGTTTGGACCACCCTAATATATATATATATGTATG
>WSXT02118539.1:0-11004 GCA_011762715.2 Neuroterus valhalla | reverse complement strand
TATATATATGTGTGTGTAGGACGTAGGTACTACGTCAAACAGTAATCAGCGGTAGCAAACAGACGCGTAAATACGAGTGGTGCGAGAAGCGCGATCCTGCAAAACGAACGAGGCTTTCTTCAATTCAGGAGAATAATCCTGGAGACATCTGCGAGTTGAGATGTTAACACACCTGAAGCACTTTTCCATGTAGAATGTAAAGAACCGACTTTTCTTATACTTTGAACACATTTTAATATAAACCATACACGAATCGACAGTAATTGATAGTAAAAACTTTCTTCTATTTCGGATATCGTACTAGAATTGTCATTGCTCTGCCAACAGGATCATTTTTAATAAAATACATATCACTGAAATAAGTTTTAGGAACAGTAATTCTTTTATACTGCCAAGCCAAATACTTTTCGGAGTAAGCGTAACTCGTTTGGTATTAGCCTTGTTACACAACCGTGGTTTAAAGAAATTATGCCGTAAAGGCAAGTAAGGGATGTGTAGAAGAAAGGATATAGTTTAGATCAATCTAGAAGGTATGTCTAGCTCATTCGAACAACACACTCTTTCCACAACACCGCTCTGACATAAGTTGCTCATCAATATCTCTAGCAATCACTCCAGGTGGAGGGTTCCACGAAGCCGTCGCTTGTTACGGTTCATATACATAAAAATACAACCTAACTAATACTTGTACAAAAAGATATATACTCTTCATTCTACACACATCTACTAAGCAAAGCTTTCAATGAGGGCCCATGAGTATATACAAAATCTTTCGTTTTAGGTGTACATTATACCGATGGCTCTGGAACTCTTCTCCGAAAATTTCTTACAAAAAAGTTTCCACTCTTCTTTATCCTCGAACATGCTTTTTGCCTCCTTTACATCCATACATCTTTCCGAAAGAGCTCTTTTGTTTCTATGGAGCATTATATCTGTTCGTTTCTCCATCCATCCTCTGGACATGACCAAACCATCTCAACGAATTTCTCCAACTTTAGTCCATTATCGGTGTGTCTTCTACAGCACAGACTTTGCAAACCTACTCATTATTGACTTTGTAAAACAGTGTTTTAGAGAATATATTGCAATCTTGCTTTTATTCGTTACATGTTTACTTCTGTGGTAAGATCACCTACACTATCTGTAACTCTTTTACCCTCCTTGATATGCTGGGATATTTAACCATCTATCATTCCAGCAGTCTTAAAAAACAATGCGGACATCATCAACTTGTTCAATCCTCTCTTCGTCCAAGGGAATGTCGCATATTATTTTTCTGATCTCTTTTTCAAAGACCATAATTTTTTTCCGTTAATCTTGAACCTCGTACTCTTTGTTTAAGTATCCACTCTGCTCAACATTATGCGTAAATCATCTAGTGTTTTGTCCGCAACAACCTTATTATTTGTAAACGCCACTCAACGTACTTTCATTTTCCGAGAGCAACACCGTCTTCGATTAGAAAAGTGGTTCATAATATATTTGTCCATGCTTATACTAAACATTCAGAAGGACATAACGCATACATGCCTAAGACCCTGCTCAATATCAAACTAATCAGTCAGCTGTTCATTTACCTTGACACTCGCTTCAATACTCTTGTGCATTGCTCGTTTTGCTCTTGAGAGACAATCATTGACTCTCCGCTCTTCAAGAACTTCCAAAGTTAAACTCTCTCCACCTTGGCAGAACAGTTTGCAAAATCAGCAAATGCATATCCTCTCGAACTTATTTTCTATGATCTTTCTCAAACCTGACCTAATTAGTAACCTGATTCTCACTATGCTTTTATTTGTCTTCGCATCTCAAGAATCTTACAACTCAAACCTTTCTCCGCAATCATCTGGAACTTCTTTTTTCTCATAAAACATATTCATCATTCTCTCAGCCACAAAGACAAATGCTCGTCTCTGAATTCTTAATAAAATACTCGAAAACAAAGGCGCTGATTGTTATTACGTCACTTATTAGAAGATTTCCAAATTTATTCTCTTCTGTGTCACAGTTATCACGCTCCATAACATCAACTCTATGCATTTTCTTGAATAAGTCACTCACGCAGTTTTCCACTTCATCCGAATCCCATACTATTATACCATCAGCATCCTCAATCCCGACTTGTTCAATCATGGTTTTCTTTTTCATTTTCGGCTTTAAGATAGAAGTCCACCAAAAACATTTGCTTCTTTGAGCAGAAGTGTCTCATAATTGACATATGTTTGGATTATTATTTAATATAAGCCTGCCAAGTACAAGGCGTATTTTTTTGAAATAGGGTACCTCCCTGATGTCATGGGAGGGCCAATAGCAAAGAGAGTCGAAGCTGAAGGATATCGACACTAGCATTTCAAAAATATATGCATATAATGGCTCCTATTTGTAAATAAAAATGAGGGTGCCCCAGCATGCACCCTAAAAAGTACGCGAGCTTGTGGAGAATCCAACTGAATTAATGCAGTGTCATGTACGTGCATGGGCTGCACACTTAATCGCTTTTCAGTAAATGTACGTGCAGAGTCATTTGAGCTAGCTTGTCCGCCCTCCTTGCTTACGTGGCAAGCTAGAACGCTGAATTTAAGAACGAAGTCGGAATAGAACATAGTCAGCTTGACGCTATGCTCTCACGCTTACATCGAGTCAGAAATAAATCAGGACATTTACAATCGTAAGTCCTCTAATCTTATTGTTTTTTTTTCAGGAATAAGTGATCAAAATCTTGCAACCTTACCCTTGTATTAATACTCTCTCCTCAAAAAGTAATCTGTATGATCAGAATTCATCAGCTTTAGGTAATAAATTTCGAATATCGATGTTCACTTCATTCAAAATCGTATGCCTAAGAATAATTGTAAATTAAAATAAGCGATTGAGCAAGACTACGACCTATTGCAAGTCTTAACCAGTAAGAAAAGGCTTTTGAGATGGATTCAAATTTCTTTCTAATAATAAAGTCCTGACATCATTTCAACAATACATATAAGAAAACATCCCGTCGAGTCTCAGGCATTAAACACGGACGGGCACGGTTAGCGCTCGGATGGCTGATGCATTCGTGAATTTCACTTAATCTTGATTGTTACTGCCTTTGTCTGCTTGAGAGCAGGAGGTTCAAACGCAAGGAGAAGTGCCGATACTTGATGCTATTGAATGTCTTGATCCAAGCTCGTCTGCTGGTAACCGGTTGCACGTGGGAGTATTTCTTTTCTTCAGTTTTTCTCATCCTTGGCCATAAGACCGCAAGTAAATGCGAGAGCTTCCAATAAAAATACGTTTGGAAACATTGATGGAAATATAAATATTATCATAAATTTCATGCAATTAAACAACTGGAAAGTTAAGTTCTTTGTATCTTTTCAGGAAATTTTTCAGTTTTTTTAGGCATTTGGGAAAAGCTTGAAGGTAAGAAATGAGAACGAATTTTTTTCGCAATTTTCTGCGGCGAAAAAAAAATGTGAAACAAAATTCAGATCACGAAACGAAGACGATGGGAGTCGGATTTACCTGAAAAACTTTTTGATCTCCGAAATTTTTCCCTGTGAAAAGCCACCCTTAAAGATAATGTTATAAGAAGCCTCTCATTTTTATTTGAATCAGAATATATTATTGTTTGCATGTCAAAAAACATCATACAAATTTCTTTTATTCAAGCCCTTCTTTGAAGTTACAAAAATCAAGAGGGGTGGGGGAAATCGAGAGGAACTTTTTGAGGGATTCTAAAGTTCCTCATCTCAAAAACTGCAAATAAAATGAGTTACTTTTTCATGCTAAGTAACGTAACTGTTTTGCAGCTGTGAATGTGACTCAAATTTGATAGCTGGCATAAGAGAGCATCAAAGTTCAAACAACTGCCGAATTCAGCGTCATAACAAATAACACTGGTATGCAAATATCATGCGCATTGCAGGTTATCAGGTGTTTTTGATCTTTTTTTTTGCGCTGGACATAAATCTGGGCTCAATAGTGGTCCATAGCGTTTTCGACCACTTTTCGATAAACGTGGGTAAAAAACCCGAATCTAAATGTGTCGAATTGAAGCAGTTCAATTTCCCTTTCAATTTTATTAAATCGGAATTCGATCGTACCTTACCTTGAAGCCCTGTGGTCTGTAGAGGCACCACCAAACAACGCTCGGATGGATAGGTTTCCATTGTACCCTATGCAAAAATCCGTTGAGTCGATTGAAATTGAATTAATTAACCCATAAAGCCCCCCTCCAAACAAGCATTGAGTCGATTAATTTTCCCTATCTCAGTTAACGGTATATGAATTTGTGAGCTGATACCATGCGTTCTATTTTCCAACTTAAAAGACTAGGATTTAGTAAACTTATTGACCTAATGATTGTTTTTTAAGGTACAATGTACATCTATACATTTAGGGGCTGATTGGTGTTGCCTCTGCAGACATACTTCAAGTTTGGTATCCACCTTCATTCTCTCAAAAACCTTACGTGATGTGCAAGTTTTGAGACCAAATTGGTGTTCAGCGCAAAAAAGAACTATTGACAAAACCTAGTCACTTCACATATGCACGACCAAAAGCTGACATTTTTAGACCAATGGAATAATATAACCCTCTACATGTCCTCGAAAAAGTTTCCATGGCTGGATACAAAGCGTGTGGAGAAGCTTGATATTTTATGTATGTGTATCTGCAACAAAGAAGAAGGAATGTGAGATAATGAAGAAAGAAAATGGGCTTGAATTATAGATATGAGTGGCTGTGTTACTGGGTAACATATCGATTCAAGTCAGCTGTGACAGTCGCGGCACACTCAACTATATGTGATCTGTGAATAAATGGTGCCGTACAAATAGGTGTTATTGATAATAAACCCCTTGATTTCTATGTGGAAGTATGAAATGCTGTAGTGACTACTGCAGATACGACAAAAATAAATGTTTTTCGGGTCATGCAATCCACCGATTGCACCATGAATTCATGTGCGTGGTGAGGTTGGGTTGTTGCGGATCGGATTGATAAGATCTACGGATCCTTCTACAATCTCCACTGAAAGGTTGACAGTTAATTCAACTATAAGTTCCTTCCAACACATACAAAATTTCAAGCGATTATGACATGTTCACTTCCTCAGTAAAATTAGTTTGAACTGTTACTGTTACATAAAACACTGTTTATTTCTTAAATTTAAATATTCTCCTATTTTTTCGCGCGAGAGGAATGAAATCTACGACATTATATCCGCAATCAAGAATCTGGAGACAAGTAAGGCTACTGGTGTAAATGTTATTACACTGCTCCTGCGCTAGTTGTTCCTTCAAGTGTTCTTTTTCTGAGAATTTTTCTCGTGGAGGAGACGGCCTGAAGGATTTGGAGATAAGGACTCGCAACGTCCTCAATCTCGGCTGATTTCCACTTCTGAAATATACTGAGAGCCCACTATGCAGTGTGCACCCTCGTCGAGAATTCACCAATGCGCCCAGGGCCCTTGCTGTTTACGTTTCAGCTCCTGCAAAAGTTGTCCAAGGCCGTTGAAGTCAAGTTCGAAACTAGACAACTTGCGCAGGAGCAGTGTATTGCTGGAATTCTTGAAAACGGTTACGGATATGTGTATGTCTTTCTGTGTAAGTTGATAAATATGCATACTGGAAGCGGGAATTTCCCAAATGAATGGAGAAAGCGATCATCTCTGTTTTACGGGAGAAAGGGATATTTAATTTAATTTAATTAATTATAGAGCTATAAGCCTATTAAGTATCGTGGCAAAATACTTCTCAAAAAAAGGATCAGTAAGGCCATGGGATAACAGAAAAAGAATCTGGAAAGTCCAAAGTGGAATTATACCGGGAAGAATAAGTGCAGATCAGATGCTTAACTTGAGAAAGATCATAGGAAAAAGTTTAAGAGGAAACAGAAAAGTTATATGTACCTTTCAAAAGGTACGTATAACTAAACTTTATAAAATCCTGAAAGGGTATGAAGTGAATGGCTGGCTGCTAGGAGCAATGAATGCCATACATGATAATAGTAAAGAGAGTATATAATGTATATACATGGACAAATTTCTTATAATGGCTCTCTTTAATGGAAAAGGTGTTGAGCTCGGGGCAGTGAAAGTGCTAGGATAGGCATTAGCAGATAATAAAGTTGTTCTGGTAGAATCAGTCGCTGATTTGCAGAGAATGTTGATCAGACTGAATACCAGCGTGATGAGTATGGGTTCTAAAGTGAATGTGATTGAAAGAAAAATTATTGTGTTTGAAAAGAGGGGTGCAAGAAGAGTGTGTGTGTCTTAGAAGAAGAAAGGATTCAACAAGTTGATGAATACTAACCAAAACATAAGTATACTCATCTCGTGTTATAGAGCCACTTGTTGTGGTGCCGGCCTCACGGCTGTTCATGCTTGAGTGATTCTGTCTCTTCCCTCGAGCGTCGTACGACAGCCCACAAGGGCTGCTTACCCCTGATACCGGCCGTATAACGCGAGATGAGAGTTGAAAGATGTCGAGACGTAGAATCTAGGGTAGCAGGATTATCGGCAGTGTCGGAGCCATTACTACCCACTGTCCTGTATCGTAAGAATACTTGGGCTTGCCAAGGAAAAGTTTGTAAGTAGATGGATACGATAAGTGTACAATTCAAAATGCTAGCTGTCGAAGGTGCAAGTAACTGTTGGAATCAGAATGGATGAAGGAGATTCGTCGAAGCAAGTGTATTCAGGTATATTGGTAGCGTATCCAGAGTCAAACTGAGGAAAGATTGGTTGGAATGTGTGAATGAGAATCTACAACGAAAAAATTTAAAGAATCATAGAAACATGAGTGCTTTTATGGAAAGATGTATGGATATACATACATCTTTCTCCTTCCTTCTGTAGGAAGCAGAAGGTATATTCAAGGATAGGGTTGAGGAGAGGAATATTGTTTATAAGAAGAAGATTGACACCTGGAACGAAAGATTTTGGAAACTGTTGGGCCCTCGTGAAGAGCACTTATAGCTGATACATGCACCTTACAGTCCTGTGTTTTAAACTCTCATGAGATTCTTTGTCATCTGCCATGCTTGGGGTAGGACGCTATTGAGGTGAACAAAAATGTAGGATTGTAAAATGTCGTTCTCGATTCTCATAGTTCAAAGTTTCTTGTAAATTGCAAAGAATTTTGGAAATAAACAATAGGTATAACCTTACTTCAAGGATGGTAGGTTGTAGCCTTTTTTGCATCCAAAGAGCAGCTATCTACGAGGCATAGTGCGATTCGATCACCAACTGGCCAAAGCACTTCCGTACATAGATAATCGTTTATTTTTCACCCTATTGGCTTTGAAAATTGACTTTTTTGCACCAACATGTTCTACAAATTTTTGATTTTTACACTGCATACTTAAACCAAACATCCATCCACACTTCATATAATATCATCCATCCATACCCTAATACTATGATCGCTGGCTTGCTCGCTCTTATTGCCTTGCCTCCCTCGATTCGCCTCGCACGCATTTCCCTACATTTTGCCAGCCTTGCATTGCCAAACTCTGCCTCCACGGTTCCTACCTATTTCTTACCTACTATGACTTGTTTGCTACTCTTTATCTACTATTAACATTATTTAAAGTTACCTCATTTCTATTTCCTCTCCTCCTTACACACCTATCTTTCTCCACTCTTTCTCCTTCCTTCTCTTCCTCTCCATCTTATCCAACACCCCCTCACCCATGAAATCGCTCTTTCCTACCTTTGTTCATGCAGCATTATTTCCATGCTAATTCCACTTCTTTCCACCTCCTCGCATTCTTCCAACCACTGTTCCACCTTTTCATACCCTTTCCCACGTGACTTCTTCTCACTTCGTCCTCATGCAGATCATTTTCTCGAACATACCTTTCTCCATACCATCCTGCATCTTTCTATCTCCTCCCCTGTTCGACTTCTCCCACTAACACTCCCTCACCAGCCTCCTTCACCTCTCTTCCAGGGATTTCTCTTCATCTGATATACCTTTCCTGAACCATATTTACTTCCTCGCTTTCCTTCCACCCCACACCTCTAATTCATACAGTAGCACGCTTATCACAAGGGAGTCAAACACTCTCCATCCATCTTTTAAAGTCATCTGCACACAACCTCTTTCCTAATCCCCACACCTGCCTCATCAGAACATTAGCCCTCTTTACTCTCTCCTTTATATAACCATTCACTTCTCCCTTCTTCCGGAATAGGAAACCCAGGTACACAAACTCTTTCACCTCCTGCATCGTCATCACCTTCCACTTTCAATCTCCTCCTTTATCCCCTCCACCTCCTCTCCTGAACACCATACCTTCGGACTTTTCTGTATTAAAGTCCAACCAACTCCTGCTAGGTACATTCTCAACCTCTTCATCATCTCTTTCAATGCCTCATTTTTTTCCAGCAACACTCTGTCATCTGCATACGCAAGAGACCAAATTCAAACCCCTCCAACCCTCAATTCTTCTACTACTCCTGTCTCTAGCTTCCTCTCCATGTCAGTGATTAAGATCGCGAAAACCGTTGAGCTAAGCAGACACCCCTGCCTCAACCCCTTATCCATCCAGAAACCCTCTGAAATCGTGTCCCCTACTCTTACCCTATCTTGCGTCTCTTCATACACTTCTCTTTCCCTTTCAATCAGACCTTTCTCTACTCCTCTCTACTCCATCGCCTCCTAAAACCTTCCCATATCCACATGAATAGTGGATACGGAAATTCCCTCGAATCATCCGTCTGCGGTTTCTTCCATACCCTAATATCCTCTTTCATCAGTTTCATCTGATCATCTGTGGATGACCTACGCGTTCTGTCGCTCTTCTTGAATGGACTTTCTACCATGATCTCTTTTTGGTTCCCGCCTTAAGCCCTCTCCCTATACTTTACTCAACTCGATACAAATGCTTTATCCTCTCTATTCTACCCCAAAAAGCTATCGCAGACCCCTTTATCTCCTCAAGGATTCGCTGAACCTGCTTGCTCCCCTCACCCGCTCAATCTCTCAAATACTTATCCGCCTGCCTTCTTGATAACCTAACCTTACTTTTCCTTTTAACCTAAACCCTACCTCCTCTACCCAATAAAAACTACTTTTAATTTTCTTTACTCACCTCCTGCACCCTTACTCACGTTAGATAAGCGTTAGAAATAACTAGCGGCAAAACAAATGGCATTCAATCTCCCTTTTTCTTAAGTTTCTGGAGTGTGTTTTGCGTTTTTTCAACAACAACAAAATACTCTCTACCTGTTGTTCAGGAAGCATTCCGTATTATACATTTTACGTAGTCCTTCACTGTCTCTTATCTAAATTGGTATGTTCATTCTGAGCTTTCCTGTGCACATAAATACTAACCTATTATGGGGAAGAGGCTCGGGAGAAGCAAATGTCCTCCATAATTTTTTCTCAACCCCGGACACAACATGAAATGAGATTTCAAAGTTTATCCACAAGAAAAAAAGTTGAATGGTATCGTAAATTTTGAAAAAGCCTTTGCTACAGCTTTTCATGAGCACAAAGCGTATCAATTACTAAAATTCAGAAATTTACAATTACTAAATGGAGGTTCTTCACTTTTGAAATAAAATTTATGATCTCAATGAATTAATTCTTCGTCAATTTTGTGAAAAAATGGCAAAATTCATATCGGCGTAATGTATCATTCACAGTTTTAACAACATTGATCATAAATTGCAAGGAAGTTTTTTATGAAATAGAAAGCGAAGCAGAACGATCAAAGGCGGAACAACATTCCACTAGCTACTCTGAATAACCAGATACCAGAATAATTTCGCATCATTATCGGAAGTCCTGATCGTTAAATTCCAAGTGCCAGAGATATATCACTTGCATTTGGCAAGGACGAATGAAAAACTCATTACATATCTCCCAGAAGAAATAAGAATCTCTTGAGATGAGTTTTGTGTTAATTGTGAGGGGTATTCATGGTGCGATGAACGTTCTGTTAATTCTCTCTCTTCAGCCAGGTCTTTCCTTGCCCTTCAGGAATTCGAAATGGACTAGAAATCAAGTAGATTCGCGATCGCGTGACCGTCCCGATGAAACAGTGGGAAGCAGTCGTGTCTTTGAAACCGGATTTACGGCATTTAGGAGTGACTTTACTCGGTACTCGTGTAATATATCTCAAGAGGTGTACGTAGGACATTAATTTTGCATGGTAACGTGTGACAGCTCACCGGTGTACGGTATTAAATTTTCGTAAGCCCTTGAAATGTCTTCATTTATTTGTAAAGGAGCAAAGTTTAATTAAAATATTTTATATTAAATCATACTGCATTCATATTCATTACTCGAATAATTAAGAAACGTCTAACATTATTTAATATAACAATTTTTCGAACGTCAAGTGGTATTTACTGGGAAACATCGGAAAACGAGAGGAGACGTTAAAGAGCACATAAATCCAAAAGAGTTGATCTAAACATTCGAAGATAGATTTTTTAGTGTAACAATGTTCAAAACATTGGCCATTTGAATTTCCGAAGTCAAGCCTTAAAAATCATCAAATTCATCATTTGAAATATACACCAAAATATTTCAGATTTACCAAATACATTTCGAAAAAAAAATTCAATTCGAAGAGTTCAAAACAAAAAACTGAATATATTTGATAGAACAAAATAGAATATAGTACAAATTTCAAACCGTTGAAATTGGAATATCTCAAAATAAATAACATAAGAATATAACCATTTTTATTTTAAGTTTATCAAAGAGATTAAAATATAAATTGAATTCCCAAACGGATCGTGCATTCAGAATTTGGAGGCGTTTAATTAGAAACTGTACGAAATTGGAACAATTTAAAGTTCGAACCAGTCATTTTTCAATGATCCCATGAAAACCTTTTCAACTTGAATGCCTTTTAATTTGAAATTGCCTAGTTCGAGAAAATTCAATGTAAGTCTCTGTTCGATTTCAAGGGGGGGACCCCCTCTCTCGAGCTCTGTAACATGTATTTTCATAATATTCAACTGTGAAAAATGATGAGTGATATGTCTTCAAAAAATCCCCCCCC